>ML111815.1:0-19060 GCA_003697995.1 Taxidea taxus jeffersonii
ACTGATTATACCAGGTGACTATAAAGATACAGACCAACTAGAACTATCATATATTTCTGTTGGGGATATAAAACAGTACAGTTTGAAAATTACTTGGGAGATTATATTTGTAAAATAAATAGATACTTATCATATGATCCTATAATTCCACTCTTGGGTATTCTTCTCACACACACACACACAAACGTATATCCAAAAACTTGTACATAGATGTTCATAGCACCTTTGTTAAGAGCCCCACATGGAAACAACGTGAGGACTCATCAGTGTGTGAATGGGTAACAGCAACAGCTGTAGTATATCCATATAATGGGATATTACCCTGCAGTAAGAAAGGAACAAGCTACTACTATACCCAAAACATGCATAAATCTCAAAAACACCCTGACTGGAAGAAGTCAAATGCAAAATAACATCTTCCATAAGAACTCCATGTTGTGAAAGTAAATCTAGTCGACAGTGACAGAAAAATAGATCAGTCGAGCCCTGGTCAAACTGGGGATAGACTGAGAACATTCTGAGGCAATAGAAAAGTGGTGGTGGTTACGCCAGGTATGTGTGTGTCAAAAATTATCAAACCATATACTCAAAATGTGTGCATTTTATTATAGCTAAATTACACCTCAATAAAATTGATTTTTAAAAAGGACTGGTTCCTATGTGGACTTAAAGGTAGAGTATAAGCTTCTCAGTAGTTACACAGAGTGTATAGTTAGACTGGAAAGGACCCACAGTCTAGCTGCACTAAGTATCTTTAATTTGCCCAACTGCATATCAACCATTTTGCCCTCTGCGCCTTTTTGTTGCTGTCAAAGTACTGCCTTGTGTCCATACTGACTGGCAGCATGTGGGAAGCCACCTCAAAGATGTCATGGCCACAGGCTAAAGCAGACATATCTCCCCCTCCTTAATTTTTGGATCTTGGTCATGGGAAGACCAGTATCAGATACAGGGAGGCTTCACTTGAGGGTATCTCGGATAACCATGGGAGAAAATACAGGGGAAAAGCAGTATCCAGAATAAATGCCAGATCAGCACCAAACCAAGGAAGCCTATGGAATCTGAGACAGAGAGCATAAGTATAATCTAAAAAACACAACTGCAAATAACCTTGGGGGATGAAATATGCCAGATATGACTTCTGAGGTTGCAATGGGTAGTGTAATGTCCCAAAGATTGGGACAAGTCTCAGTGGTGACACATAAAATGATTTTAAGGGTTCCTGAGATGATTTGGAATGGTCAACAAACATGACTTAAATAACACTGAATTACATGATAATTATTTCTCTAGTTCTCTTAGTTTTTCTGATAACCAAAAAAGCCTTATTTTGTGCTAGTATGTCTTTTTTTTAAAAGCAGTTCTTTCTTTTTTTTTTTTTTTTTTTTTTTAGATTTTATCTATTTATTTGACAGATGGAGATCACAAGTAGGCAGAGAAGCAGGCAGAGGGAGAGGAGGAATAGGCTCTCTGCTGAGCAGAGAGCCCGATGTGGGGCTCAAACCCAGTACCCTGGGATGATGACCTGAGCCGAAGGCAGAGGCTTTAACCCACTGAGCCACCCAGGTGCCCCTGTGCTAGTATGTTTTAAACATCACATTCTTCTGTCTTTTAAACAAAAAGAAAATATAAAATACTTAACTGGAATGCAGTAGCTATGTTTGTTTAAGTATATAGTTATCTTCTACTTATGGTAAGTCAACTGGTTTTTCATTTGTGGTAGTGATGCCCAGTTTCTGCATAAAATAAATGTTCTTCAGAAAAAAGGGGGACAGGGAATTTACAGAAAAGATAATAGGTTAAAAGTACTACAGCAGAATATTGATATGGTAAGAGAGGAGCACCTGAGATGATAACACTAACTTAAAATGTTACTTTGTAAGGAAGACTATGTATTGGTGTGCAGATAGTAAGATAGCAATAAGCACTGAATTATTACTGAATTAATACACATTAAAGAAAATTCACTACAGAATATTTCCTGTCATAAATCAGCTTGTTATTTTAATTAATGTCCCCCAAAGTTTCCGATTCCAAATGACCGATTAAAAAAATGAGATTAAGGTTTTCAGTGTCTTGTAAATTAGGATAAAACACCATGAAATTGGGGGCAAGGCAGGAATTTATCTGCACAGTAATGAAGAGTTACACCCCATTCTCCATCTTTCTGCTCCTGAGGGCTTTCACAAGGAGGCAAAGAAGTTATCCAGAAGGTGCCCATGAAAAAAAGATTTTGTCTTCATAAAAGTGGCAATCTACTATTTTTAGTTCTGCTCTTAGACTATTTTATTTTCCCCTTGGTATACATTTCAATTTCTTTCCTTTACAAGAATCCATACAAATTGACATTTTACTTTGGGTCCATTAATCACTCCAAAAAATACAATTCACATGGATAAATGTCTTCACAATTATTATGCTGTTGTCAATGTTTTGACAGTCCTGTGCGATTAAAACAAAAAGTCAACCTCGCCTATGCTCTAGAGAATGCCACCAGTCAAAAAAATGGAGAGAACTGTAAAACGGATTTTCTTATTGACAGTAACAACCAACACCTTGATTTCTAGCATGCTTATATAATTTCCCCCTAGCAAAATTAAATGTGGAATGAACAAAGAGGAATGCCTTACCCATTGGAAGGTGCAGTGTTATGTTGTTGCAAAAGTCTGTGAAGCAGCATTCCGTCTTGGTAACATTGTTGGAACTATGGCAGAAGACTTGAGCATTCAGTTCTGGGAGAGAGACACAGGACTTGATCACCTGCTCTTTTCCATTGGCCAACATAACTGAAGCCCAGCATGCTCCTTCAGTTTGGCAGGTAAAGTTTGAAGAGTCACACAGAAGACATACACACTTCAATCCTGGAACGTGTAAGGCGGAAAGCTTTAAGATATAGAAAATATCATGCAAATTTATTTCCTAATACTTGAATAGAAGAATTCAATATTAATGAAAATTGAGGAAGGCTTTAAATGAAGAGCACTGGATAAACATATGCTCCTGCTCTTTGTTACCCCTCAGTCACGGGTTTTATTAAACTGGTGGCCCAATCTTCATGTACTATTGCTTGTATTTTTGAATTTATTCAGTTGCTACTCTATTTGAAAACGATTTTCTTAGCCATGGTCTAAGTCCCTCCTTCTTAAACTCAACTGGCTTATTCCTAAATCAACAGCTCCCATGAAAGGCTGGGATGCAGTAACACAGCAACCAAGGAGCATTGTCCAACATAAGCATAACAAAGAAATGCATCCCTTTCTACCCATGGAGTGAGTTGAATGCTCTCCTTCTTTTAACAGCCCAGTTTAGAACCTAGATAGTCACACAGCAGGGTGGCGTCTGTCCAGGATCCAAATAAGAACCTCAGGAAAAGAAGGTCTCAGTCCTACCTGTCACTAACTTGCTCATTGACTTTAGAGAAGACATTTAACCTGACAGGGGCTCTGTGGCTTCTTCTGAAAATGGGAAATAAACCAGGGTCAAGGCAGTGAATCCCCAAATCCTGAAACCTCATAGAGTGCCACCATTTAATACTCTATGATCTTATAACTCATGGAAATTTATAATTACAAAATACAGAAAACTCTTTGACATTGAAGAAACTTAATCCACTGTGGTTATTCTTTACCTTCATATTTTAAGGGGCTGAAGTTGAGAAGAATAAGTCTTCTGACACACAGTCTCAAACCAGTTGTTACTAGACTCCGCATCAAAGTCTCCACATGAATTTTCTATTTCCAAGAGAAGCCTAGCCTAGAAATCAAGGCAACTAACTATGGAATATGGGTCCACTGAAGGAAGACAAGCATAAAGCACTCAACAATTAAACATATGTTAGTTTCATGTGTATTTATCATTATTTATGTATAATTCCCAGAGCGAGTGTGGGAGTTAGGTGTCACTATCTCCATTTTATAGATAATGAAATAATGCTCAAAAAAAAATTGACTCAATTAATGTAGAAGTTATTAGACTACTCAAGCAATGTTGTTTCTACCTACCAAAACTGATACATATATTTTTTATTTTTTTAAAAGACAAGTCCATAAAACATTTTCCCACCTCACCAGTTTCTAGCAATTGAATAAAATATAATTCTAATACAGCAGAAAGAAGTTAATAATTGACAATTGAGATTTTGATCTGTATTATCCTAATTATCTTTCAAAACACAGTTGATATTTTTTAAAACCTACTTATTTTCTGAGAAGACAGGTGGTTAAATAAAAGGAAATTATCATGTACGTGCATCTACATAAATAACTTTACCTTTCAGGTTGTTTAAGTTGTGTATTAAGTGTGAACCTCTAAGTATCTAACCTGATACTTTTTCTTGGAAATATTACTAGCTCCTTATAAAAATGACTACCTAATAGCTCTTATCAAGGAATAATGTGGATACTCACTGAATGTTTAATGAGCTATAAAGATTTCCTTCAGTTTTAAGTAAAAGGTACCAATCAGAAGATTAATTCAGACCGAGGTGACATAGTTAAGGCACAGTAAATGCCACCTTGCTTTAAATGGTACACAATGGAAAACAGTGACAAAACTGAGAATGTGTTGATAATAGCTTCAAACATCTGCTAAATGTTCTCACTTATTCCAGGTCAGCTCTCAGTACTATAGCTCTGCTGGAGAATAAACAGCAAACTAAAAGGAACCTAAGATGTATAGCTAACATGCAATATATTCAGTCTTGCATTTTTCACTTCCCATCGAACCACTATATGGTCACATTTGGTATATAATTAAATTATATTTATATCAACCACCCTCAACATAGAACCCTTGTGCTGCCAATTAAAACATAAGTTGCCCTTAGTGATTAGACTTATGCTTTCATATTTTGTTTTTTAAAAGACTGATGTTAATTGAGTCAATTATACTAGAATATTCCATGACAGGATAAATCTGGCTGTTAGCAGACAGTAGTCCAGCCTTATGTTTCTTTATTTTGTACTTTCCCATTATAATGTACTTGAGTCATATGGAAAGGGATAGCAAATGAAGTTGAAGAAGGAGGTAATTACCCAGAATAAGGAGGTCTATTAGAGTTTTCCCCACAGGAAAGATTGCACTTTTCTTGTATCTCCTCCCACCCTTTTAATTAGCCCCTTTCCCCCCTTTTTGCCAATTAGTATGCAAAAGCCAAGACATCTGTTACTCATAAGACATCTGTTACCCACATGAAACCAAAGGATGTGCACATTCCTAATCAACCAGAAAATAAATTTTCATCCATATTTTCATGTGATGGCAAGCAAACCCTGGTGTCCAGAAATGTAAAATTCATCAGACAGCAGAAAAATAACCAAATTCATCAATTTGTATTTATGTGCTAACAAGAGTTAAAAAGCCAAATATTTGCTTGGGAAATATTAGTTGTTTTGAATTAGATACTACTTGCAATAAATCGGTTGCCTACATTTTATATGCTAAAATATCTATTGACCAGTGCCTTACACAAATTTCTGACACATTACCTTTCCTTTTCTCCAGACATCAGTTGATTCAATTTCCCTAATTTTAGAGCAGGCTATTGAACATTTTTTTTTTTAAATTCAGAAAACTGTCTCAAATTTGACCTCCTGAATATATAATCTTTTCATCATTTGCAGGCTTCTGAGTTAACAAAGGAACAATTCAAGCTCATCCATGTACTGAATATAAAAAGAACACCAGGACAACTAGCACTAGTGTGTGTAAAGAAAAGCCAGACAGGGGTCAAAAGAAATCAGGCAAAGACCTAGCTTCCCTTCTATTCCTTTTCAACATTTGATTTTCTTATTATGGGGTCATTTCAAATCATTTCTCTTTCCTCATGTTAAGAAAAAATATGATAGAGAAAGAAAGCAGAATTAATAAAATATGGAAAATATGAAGGTAAATTTTTGGCCAAAGGAATTTTCAATAGAGATACAACTTTTAGAAATTCTATTTACCAGGTGCCTGGGTGGCTCAGTGGGTTAAAGCCTCTGCCGTTGGCTCAGGTCATGGTCTCAGGGTGCTGGGATCAAGCCCCGTGTTGGGCTCTCTGCTCAGCAGGGAGCCTGCTTCCCCTCTCTCTCTGCCTGCCTCTCTGCCTACTTGTGATCTCTGTCTATCAAATAAATAAATAAAAAATCTTTAAGAAAAAAAAAAAGAACTTCTATTTACTAAGGACATTCAGAAAGGAACCACTCTCACAGGAGGGATTCCATCCAGGAGAATTGTTTTCACTTCCAGCTGCTGGGCTCAAATTAGGAGGAGTCCAGCACATTTTGAATAATAGGACTAGCCATTCTGAATGCCCTCATTCCACAAGCGACACTAGATGAAACCGGACATGTCAGCCCACCTCCACCGCAAACCACCCAACACTACAATGTCTCCACATCTTAGATGCCTCACCTGAAAAATAAGGTCAGGAAGCAGATAAAAAGATTTTTAAAGACCCCAGTTTTATAGTCTTTTCCTGCTCTGAGCCCATGTCCCAATTCTCAGTACAACTAACTACAGGGTTATCTTAGGTATGATAAATAAAAAAGAGCACCCAAAAATTAGGTTTCTACCCCCAAATTCCCAAAATGATATTTTAGTGGATGAAGGGCTCCTAGTAGTTTATAATCCAATAAAATTTCTCCAGTTAACATTGAAGATTATTAACCTTGTCCTATATCATATGAGAATCTAAAGCTTTTTCCAATATCGGCACAATATTTTTAGGAAGAGAGGGGAAGTTCATCACCTCTCTGAATTGGGCCAAACACCCAAAGTCTTGCCTAATCCTTCAATCACAGATATATACACCATCACGGAAATGGCACACGAGACCAAAAGCTATTCCAGAGTACCACACCACATCAAAATCTGATTCTACTTAAATAGAAGTGAAAACCTTTCCCAATAATGTTTAAATGGCTGACATAAAAGAGTAGAGTTTAAAACTGGCCAGGATTAAGTTATTTCTTCACTTATAGCCTCAAAATGGGGACTAGATACAGAAAGGACATGTCCTATGGCATAATCTCAAAAAGCTGTTTGTGCAATTCAAAAACTTCTTAACAGAGAAAAATGATCAGCTTAACATTTTTGCTTCTCTGCATAGTTACTGAAAAGTTCATTTGTCAAAGAAGGGCTTTTCCAAAATTATCACTAATAACATTAGCCCATAAGCTCATGCAGTATGATACAAAAATAAGATAACACATAAAGGTTATCTAATCTAAATTAATCTGATCTAGGGATGCCTGGGTGGCTCAGTTGGTTAAATTAATCTGATCTAAAAAAAACTAATCTAAAAAGGGGGGATGATGGTATTATTTGTGTGGATTCTCTTAAAATATCCCTGTGACAGCATGAAAAGGCAGAAGAATTCTGAGCTCGGGAGAGGACAGCCTTGTCCTTCCTGCCTCTGGAAGTCAAGGCCTTAGTTGGCCACAGGCTGGTAGGGGTGGCAATTTCATGATGACTGCTTTTGGGACTAGTGTGACATCTCTTAGAGTAGTATATGCTTGTTTCCTTAGGGAGGGCACCACTTCCTGCAGCTCTCTGGCCAGCTTTAGACTTGGTAGCCAGGAACAGAAGAAAAGGACCTCATCTGGGGTCTCCCATATCAAGACATCAAGCCAAAGAAGAACAGTGCTCCTAATCACAAGACACGTTTCCTCTGCCACCCTCCCATGTCATTCTCCTTTAAGTTCTATTCTTGGGCTGCCAGCCTAAATGGCTTCTCATCAAACTGTTCTCTCAGTCTTGGGATTTTTTTTTTTTTTGTCTTCTAGTTAAGAAGAGAGCTATGTTCAATGGATTCTAAGTACATCTAGAATAAAACAAATCCATGGCCATTATTTGTGACCTCGTAAGCTAGTCGCTCCAAGTTGGGTCCTTCCCACTTCTTGAACCTCATTTCTTACCACACAGCCCTTCAGACATACTGGTCTCTTTTCAGAGCTCTAGATAACAAGTTCTTTCCCACCTCACAGTTTTGTTTTGTTTTTTTCTCTCCCCACTCCCCAACCCCCCTGGCTGCTCCTTTTGTCTGGAGTGTGCTTCCTCTCCTTCTAATTTTTGGGCCTCAGCTCAAATGTCACCACTGCAGGGAAATCTTCAGACTCCTCGCCATAAGTGATCTTCTCCCCATCCTTTCTGGTATATACTGCTCTCTGCAGTTAGCTGATTTATTGTATCAGCACCACTAGGATGAAAAGTACATGAAGGCAGGGACCCTTTCTGCCTCATCTATCATCACATCCCCAACACCTACAATAGGGTATGGCAGATAATTTAAAAACCAAGAAACATGTATTATATTAAAAAGTATTAAAAAAAACTATATGGGAGCATCTGGGTGGCTCATTCACTAAGCATCTGCCTTTGGCTCAGGTCATGATCCCAGGGTCCTGGGATCGAGCCACACATCAGGCTCCCTGCCCAGCGGGGAGTCTGCTTCTCCCTCTCCCACTCCCCCTGCTTGTGTTCCCTCTCTCAATATCTCTGTCAAATAAATACATAAAATCTTTAAAAAAAAAACTATATGGAAGAATGGAAAATGATCAAACACATAAAAAGACTCACAACCCTGTAACTATTCTCGCTGTGGTATATTATCTTCCAGTCTTTTTTTCTATATAGGTTTCCATAGTGGAATTCTACCTATAAACACAATTTTATGTGCTTCCTTTTTATTCTGTCAGTATTATATCATGAGCTTTTATAATCACCTGTGTATAGCCACGTAATGGCATTTATAGACCCTCTATTAGTGGAAATGAATGACATCCAGCATTTTCTTGTTTTTAGGCATTTCTCTTGTTTCTATTTTTTTAGTAGAATTTGAAAAATGTTTATTGGATAAATGACTAAATAAATGGGTAAGTTATCAGTCACAAGTACAATGAGAATCCTTTAAAAGAGTTTATGGTTCCTGATTCACTCAGTAGAAATCTTTTTTTTTTTTTTTTTTAAGCTCATCTTGAAGTATATTTGCTCTAGAACATTTAGGTATGAAAGGCTTTTTTAAAAGTTTCCAATTTTTGCAATTAAATAACACTGTGTTGAATATTCCTGTGGATTAATCTTTAACCAAATTTAATTTCCTAGGCTAGAGTCCCAGAAGTGGAATCACAACACCAGACTTTTCTCGATAGACAATGTCAAAGAGTTTTCCAGAAAAGTTGTACCAATTAAGATTTCCATTGGCCCTGTATGAAAGAACCCATTTCACATACACTTATCAGCATTAGATATTCTCACTAAAATCTTAATAAGATGATGGATAGACGTTGCATCTATTTTGATTTGCACTTCCCTACGATTGGGGTTGAACTTTTTTTTTCAAATATTTCCTCTGGATTTCCTCATGGGTGAATTTTTTGTCCATGCCATCTAGCTCTTTGATAAGTATTAAATTTCTTCTCAATTTCAAAGAGCTCATTATAAAGATAGAAATCCTTTGTCATACAGTTACATAAAAATTTTCCCACTTTCACATTTATTTGCTTCTTCCTAATGTACCATCTTCATTGTTTTTGAAAAAAAAAAAAAACTTGGCCTTTGTCAAAAAGAAGTCAAGTAATATATGTAATATAAAGAAGTAAAATAAAATCAATTACTCTTAATCCCATACCACCAAAATGATTAATGTTAACATCCTCTCCAAATATCTTTCTATGGAGCTTTACTATAGCTATTAAAAAAACTAATGTGACAGATGGAAATAGTATCAATCAATCAATCTTTTCCTTGGCACCTTCTTCCTTTGCTTTCAAGCTTAGGAAATCCCCCATCCAGTTTACGACTTTTTTAATACACCTAATCCCTAAATTTATGTGGATTTGATGGTGGTGTTACATAATAAATCTAATAAATAAATCTCTTTGACAGTGATAAGTGAATTACTCTATGGTAAGTTTCTGGATGTTAAAAAATTTCTTTAAATTATTATTTAAAGAATATTGTATTAGCCATGGTTCTCCAGAGAAAACAGAACCAGTAGGATGTATATGTATATATACATACACTACATGCACACACACACACACACACACACACACACACACACACACACACAGGAAGAGAGAGAGAGAGAGAGAGAGATACTGAGAATTTATTTTAAGGAACTGGCTTACTGGACTGTGGAGGCTGACAATTCAAAAATTTCCAGGGTAGGCTCCAGGGAAGAGTTGATATTACAGTTCAAGTCTGAAGACTGGAGGCAGAATTCTCTCTGCTTCTGGTGACCTCAGTTGTTTTCTCTTAAAGCCTTCAACTGATTTGATGAGGCCCACCCAACTATGGAGAGTAATCTGCTTCACTGAAAGTCTACTGCTTTAAATATTAAACTCATCTAAAAAATACCTTCACAACAACATCCAGACTGGTGTTTGACCAAATATGCAGGTACTATGGCCTAACCAAATTGACATATAAAATTCACCTTCAAAAATATTTTTACTGGGGTGCCTGGGTGGCTCAGTGGGTTAAAGCCTCTGCCTTCAGCTCGGGTCATGATCCCAGGGTCCTGGGATCGAGCCCCACATCGGGCTCTCTGCTCAGCAGGGAGCCTGCTTCCTCCTCTCTCTCTCTCTGCCTGCCTCTCTGCCTACTTGTGATCTCTGTCTGTCAAATTAAAAAAAAAATATATATATATATATGTTTTTACTGTATGTCAAATATCATGGTAAGAGCTAAGGAAAGAAAAGAAAAAAGACCATTCCTTAAAGGAATTATAGAGTTAAAGCACATTATGATAGTGTGATAAGACGTCAGGGATGCGTGCACAATGTGTTAGGGAACAAAGGCTGAGTACTGCTTAATCCAACGTGGGGGAGAGGGAACAGGAGCAGGCAGGTAATTTTCTTTAAGGTGAGTCCTGAGGAACACAGTTGTTCTTCACTATCCCCATCCCATTTTCCTCCTCCATAGTCCCATCCTACCCTCTCAGCAGTCATCAAAGATCCTCTAGCCAGTCCCCACCAACCTGGGTAAACTGAGGCAGTCCTCAACCAACAGATGGTGGGAAATGTCTCCTGTTGTGGGGCTGAAACATACAGGCTTTAACCTGCTCCCACGTTGCCAATGTGTTCTTGTTATACACCCCCCTCCACATGAAACTCGATCCATAGTTCCAAAAGGCATCAGTATTCCAGGAACAGCCTCACAGGGCCCCTGGACTCAGCTGCTGGTTGGAAAAGCTCAGCCTTCCCTGGGAGTTGCAGGATAAGGCTCAGAGCCCTCTCCAAAATAGGGCTGCTGGGTTCTTCTGCCTCCTCTTCATCTGACCTGTTTGCCAATCCCTGCTGGGGTTACCAGGGATCCTCAGGCTTTCAGCCAAGCACTGGCATGAATGCATTCTAGAACTAGCTTCCTGGCCACATAGTTGTTGATATTCACACAAAATCATATTTAATAGTGGTTACCAGATTTGGGGATTTCACCAACCAGTTAAATTTCAAAATAATTTTGGGATACAACTGGGATTGCATTAAATTTTTGCCTTCCCCAAGGGAGAACACTGGGGACCAGGGGAAGCACCCTCTATTATCATCATTTCAAAAATGAAAAGTTATAATAATACCAACCAAGTAAGGAAGAACATAAAGGAACTAGAGGCTGACTTTGTCAAGATCAAAGATACCTTTTTAAATTTTCAAATGTTGAAAAATATAATTACTTCTTACAATGTTAGATTTCTTTTGTCTTTTTTCCAAAACAAATTGTTAATCTGGAGTGTCCAACCTATTCCTGTACTTTGTTTCATTCACAATCAACGGCCACAACCCACATAGGAATGTTCTCTAGAATGGAAAAGGCAATATTCCACAGTTTTTATTTTTTTTCAGTATGGATATTCTGGAAAACTGAAAAAGCTGAATAATAACAGCCAACCATCCCAAGCTATGAAGAAAGCTAATAGTCCCACATCTGTGGTCTAGCTAACAAGGGACTTGTTTAGTGAATTTGGCAACTGGGTCTTTCGGCCTCAATTCAATAAGCTCACTCTAGGCAATGCCTGTGTCAGTACTGGGGCATAGAGCTTAGCACTATGTTTAATCAGTCTGCACATTGGGTCTATTTTACAAGACTTGGAGGATGACATATAGTTTTTGGATCATTACAGACCTGTGTTCGATATATTGCTTGTCAAATCTATGATTTACTTCCTCATAACTCTTAATCAGGAGCATACCATTTTTAGTACTGTTCTCATGAGAAATTGTCACTAATTATAACCAACTCTCATAAAATACAATTTTCAGCAACATCTTGTACTGATATGCAGAAATTGCTATTGTGTTGCATGGAGAAATGAACCTGGGTGAAGAGAAGAACAGGGAAGTAGTTCTAATCCAGTCTGGTGCATTTGGGGTCCAAGTTAGAAGACCTGAAGTTCTAATCCTGGTCCTATTAATGTGGCCTTTGGGACTTCTATGTCCTCAACTGATCTGTCCAAGAAGGAATTCAATTTGATGATCACCAATTATTCTAAAGTAGTATCACCCAAAGAAATGAATGCATCCAGGGCTGCCATGTAGTATCAGAAAGAGTGATATGAGTGTTTGATACCCAGAGAACAAAGAAGTTCTTGTCCTGGAATCAGAGATCACAAAGAAAATAGTTCAGGAAAATACTGTTTCATTCTGATAAGGACTGAAGTCAATAATCTTGAGTTCCTACAATGGGGGTCCATTAATTCATAGAAATCTAGTTTTGTGTTTCCAATCTCCATGAGGTAGAAAAGACAGATAACAAATGGGAGAAGATCACAAAGAACTTGGTGATATAAGGAAAACAGGAGCACATGACATGGTCAATCTATTTGGGAGAGATGAAATAAAACACAAAAAGTTAATGATAAAAACAGAGGTTTTTAAAGCTAAGGAAGCTCTGACTTGATTGAGGGAGGCAATTAAGTAATCAGTAAAGAAACAAGGAATCAATAGTTAATAGTCGAACTATAGGGCTAAAAGAATACGCAGAGAGATAAAGAGACAAAACTATCTGAAGTTTAGAACAAAAGTACCAAAGAAAATTAAACAGTTAAAGTCCTTGAGTTCTCAGGGGTTCACTTGTCAGAAATTTTTATCATGATCCACAGTTATTCATTTATATGATCAGATATGGTAAGGAATAGATAATTCTCAATCTAGAAATAAAAGGAAACTATCCAAAGTAAGATGATCTCACTAAAAATAGATTGGTAAGTGAAGAGTTGAAAGGGGAAGAGGAGGGCAAGTAATTTAGAAGGAAAGTTTTTTGTTTTTTTTTTAAGGCTGATCTTAATTGGTCCTCTTTCTGACATTGACCCTAAAACTCAAAGGATTGGCTTAGATAGTAAGAAAACTTGTATAATGCAAGCATAAGACAGGCAACATCACCTGCCCCCTCTATTCATAGAAGATACCTGGGAGGAAGAGCTGAGGAATGAGAAATGAAATTTTTAAATCCGTCATTTAAAAATATATACCTAAACCTCAGACTTCTTGGGATTATCAAAGCTGGTTTAGAAGGTTGGTCATATGGCTTTCTCTGGAATTACGTTTTCTTTTGTTTATCAAAGCATGATTAAACAAAATAACTGTTTTTATTGCAGCTATACTAATATATTTCAAGACATAAAAGTGAAGCACTATAAAAAGAAATTAAAGGACCTCAGAGAAGTCTCAAAGGACTCATATTAGCCAGACCGAAAGGGAAGTCTAAGGCACGTTGTTTTGTCTCAGTTTCGCTGCTTCTCTTATGTTAGGCAAGTATAAAACAATACAACAACATAAAACTACAGGAAAGAAACAAAGAAAAACTGTATCTTTGTAGTTCTGTTCATTTGAATTTACTGTTATAAGACTTCAGCAAGGTGTTAGGGAAGGAGCCTGTGTATCCGAGGACTCTCCGCCTGCTGCTGAAATCCAGAGTCCCCGCTGGTCCAGCCTCTGGGCCTACAGAGTTGTAACTCCTCTCCAAACATGACCACACACTGCTGAAACATGGATAATAATCCCTATCTCACAGGGTTTTATGTGGTGAAGAGATATTTTAGATAAAACATTTCATGCACAAGAGATCTTTAAAAACAAAAACTAAAAATTAGGCTCCTGCTATTACAAATTACAAGCTATATGGAGAGCTCAACATTCAAGTCCCAAACCACACTCCCTAAAACCAACTCTCAGTGTTTTGACAACCATTTCTGGCTTTAACCTTCTCTCTGGTAGTAACATTGCCCCTTCAAGGTGATAAAACTGGCAGCTCCAAAACAAAATAAAAAATTTTTGTTTAAAAAAAAAAACAAAAACAAGTCTTTAGTATCTGGGCATGCTCAAAGAGTGGAAGTATCTAGAATGTTAATTCTCATATTGGTTACTATGTTGATTTTTTTCCCTTCTCAACCAATTATTTCTTGGGTCTGACAAATAAATTTGGGAAGGACAGATATGTCCATGGAAAAATGAAGAGAGTAAATGGCAATATATTATTTCCATTTGCCAAATAAGAAATGATTTCATAAATTACAACACCCAGAATTGGCAAGGGGTTATCAGTGAAATTTCATCTTTATTCATAGTCGGTAGAGCATTATTTGGTACAAACTTCTGGGAGTACAATCTGAAATGTTCGTCTTAGGAGTCCTAAAAATGTCTATATTCTTTGTGGTTGTATTTCCACTTCCTCTTTATAAGATAAAAGGAAAACAAAATTTATTTTAAATTTCCATTGTAGTTATTAGTCACAAAAGTAAAAATTGGAATTAATAAAAATCTCCCTAAATCAAAACATGTGAGTAAATTTTGACAAAACATATGATGGCATAATGTCCTGTTTTTAATAATATTTAAAGGGAATGGAAATCGTTCACCATAGTTATTAAATGAAAAGTAGAATTATATAGGATATGATTTCAATTTGTATATATATATGTGCACAGAAATAAAGACTAGAAGGAAATACAACTAAATATTAATAGTGGTTTCCTCTGAGCTAAAAACTAAAGATGAATATTACATTTTTCAACACTTTTCTCTAATTTCCTGCAGAGAACACATGTTAGTACTATGATGCTAAAAATCATCATATTTTGTTAAAATCATGTCTTACTGTGTAGAAGTGTTTTATTCACAGGAGTTTGTTCTGGGAATCACAGTGATATCTTTCGTCAGCAATTCTGCATAGGCCTTTAAAAGAACACTGATGCTGAAGTCTGGTGAACACCCACATGCCCGCTGCCATGTTACCCCACAGCTTACAGCAACTCTATTTTCCAGACCAAAAATTAGAATTAGTGATCTGAAAATAGGCTAGCATATTTGAAAGCAACGTTGTCCCTGAAAATTCAGGTGCATGAGCATTACGGAATGACTCCCACTCAACACTGGAAACTTACCTGATCCTGCAATGGAAACCAACGGACTAGCTAGCCTGATGATCCTTCCATAATCTTAACCTCTCATCTTTAAGTCTGTCTTAGAAGAGGGTCAAAACACCCCTAGTGACTTTCCCTAACTGTGTAGAGAACACTCAAGAAAATGCTGACTGCCCACTGTGTGCATGACACTGTACTGAACGAGGGTTACCTCTAATTTAACTCAGCAAAATGAGGTTTGTTAATGCATTAATAAGCCCCTGTATAGACTGCTGGTGCAAGCAAAATTCTCCATAAGCAAGTTTAATGCTCTAGGAAACCAACAAAAAAGAGCCCAAGCAGCCTGTAAGGGCTCCCTTGTAGGTGATAAATGACCTTTCAAGTGGAACCAAATGCTTTCACCTAAAGAACAGGTGAGGAATGCTGCATTTACAATGGGCTTTATCTACATATGGATGATGTCCCTTAGTTGCAGTTTCCTTTGGCCAGAGAAGAAATCACTACTACTCCAGGTTAATGAATTAAATACTGTCTCATTTATCCTAATTTCATTTCATTTCTTTCTACTTTATGCCATGTTACAGACTGAAGATGACATACACAAAAAACATTTTAACAGAAATCCCTTATTTGTATAGGAAAAACAAGTCAATTATTTGTAATTTTAAAATAGTTTAAAATAGTTTTTGTTTATAGAACCAACCCTATCAGTGCATATGGTAAAAAAAAAAAATTAGTATAGGAAGAATTAAAATAGAAAGCATCTATCCCACTTCTCTCCACTCCTCCCCAGTCTCACTTCATGAAGGCACTTTTAACGATTTTTGCTGTTTTTCTCTAGGAAATTATCATAGGACATTAACTCTAAAAATACACTGCTGTTCTTAATTAACCAATTTGAAACTTCTTGATTTATACAAGATTTGTTAGTTCTCATACATGCTCTCCAATCTGGGGAGGAGGATCAGGCTTATTAAGATTGAATTTACATATAGTAGCACTCATTCTTATTAATATACAGTTTTATGGGTTTTGACAACTGAGTTCAATTACCCCTCTTCCCAGATTTTCTCAGGCTCTCTTTTAGACAACTCCTCCTGCCACTCCAGCCCCTGGCAAGCAATGATACTTTGTGTTCCTGATGTTTGCCTTCTCCAGAATGTCAAATGAATGCAGCCTTTTGATTCTGGCTTCTTTCATTCACTTTTCTTAAGGCCTTCATTCATGTTGTTGCATACATCAGTGTTCACTAAATGGACATAAAACAGTTTGTTTATCCATTCACAAGTTAAAAGCCATGTGGGTTTTTCCCCCCAGTTTTTGCTGATTAGGAATAAGCTTGCGATAAACATTAGTATACAGATCTTTGCTGGAAATCAGTTTTATTTCTCTTTGCTAATTATCTAGAATGAAATTACTATATTTTATATTAAATATATGTTTAACTTTATATAAAATTGCCAAAGTGTTTTGTCTAAAGTGGCTATCCCACTGAATATTCACTGGTAATGGATGAGAATTCTGGTTACTTAGAGGATTCCTACCAATACTGGTATTGTCATCTTTGTTTCCTTGAGCTTTTTTTGGTTGTTGTTTGTTTTAGTCATGCAACTAGATATGCAGTGGAAAGTTGCCTTGGTTTAAAAGGATTTCCTCAATGACTAATGGCACTGGGCAGTTTTGGTGTGTTTATTTCCATTCATATATGTTCTTTATATCTATTCAACTCTTTTGCCCACTTCTTATTGGGTTGTTTTCTTATTGAGTTTTGAGAATTCTCTACATACTCTGATTCAAGTGTTTTATTAAATATGTGTCATGCAAACACTATCTTCCAGGCTATCGCTTATCTTTTCAATTCTCTTAACAGCATCTTTAAAAAAAAAAAATGTAAGTTTTCAATTTCAATTTTGATGAAATCCAATTTATCGGGATTTTCCTTTATGGATTGTGCTTTTGGTGGTCACATTTAAGAAATATTGCTTAACCCAAGACCAAAAGATTTTCTTCTATGTTTTCTTTTAGAAGTTTTTTATAGTTTTAGATTTTATTTTCAGGTCTATGATCTAGGCCTATGATTTCTTTCAATATTTGCACATAGGCAAAGCATGTTTTCTTTCTTTTTTTGAATATCAATGTCTAATCATTGCATCATCGTTTGCTGAAAAAACTATCCTTTTACCATAGCATTGTCTTTGTACCTTAGTTAAAAAAAAAATCAGCCAGTATATGTACAGGTCTATTTCTGATCTCTCTATTCTATTCTGTTAATCAATGTGTGTCTCCTTTTGCCAATAACATAATCTTAATTACTGTAGACTTGTAAGACTTCAAATTTAAGTTACTGTAAATATGAAAACTTTGATCTTTTTTTTCAAGATTGATTTTGTTATTTTAGTTCCTTCACCTTTCCACATAAATCTTAAAAACAGCTTGGTGAATTCTGCAAAAATCCCTGCTAGAACTTTACCTGGAACACTGGTATCACACTAAGTCTATAAACTAAATTGGGGGATAACTGCCATATTAACAACATTGTGACTTTGATACTGTGAATGTAGCATACTGTTCCATTTATTCAGGTCTTGTCTAAACTCTTTCAAATGTGTTTTAGAGCTTTCAACAGACCTTCCATACATCCTGTTAGATTTTTCACCTTCATATTTCATGGGTTTTTAGGTGTTACTATAAATGGCTCCCTTTTTTCCTAATTTCTAATTTTTTGTTGCTAGTATATATGAAAATACAATTGATTTTGTGTATTAATGTGTATCTTGCAACCTTGAATTTGAACTAGAATTTCAGTTCTAATTCCTTTTTTGGAGATTCTTTGGCATTTTCTCTATATAAAACCAAAGAATCTGTGAATAGAGAAAATTTTAGTTATTCTTATCCAATCCATATGCCTTTTATACATTCCTCTTATCTTAATGCATTGGCTAGGACTTTCAATGCAGCACTGATAACAACCGGTAAGAACAGACATCTTTGCCTTGTTTTCACCTGTAGTGAGAAACACCCAGTCTTTCATAGGTAAGTGTAATGTTAGCTGTAAGTTTTCTGAAGAAGCTCTTTATCATGTTAAGGAAGTTCACTTCCATTCTTAGTTTAGTGAATTTTTATCAAAGATATTGAGTACTGACATCTGGTTTTTATGCATCTATCAATACTATCATATATTTTTTTTTCTTCTTTAGTCTGCTGAAATGGTAAATTGGGATGTTAGATTTTTTAATGTTGAGCCAGTCTTGCATTCCCCAAAATAAACTCCACTTGATCACGATGTATTATCCTGTAATATCCTGTTTATACTCTTAGATTTGATTTGATAATATTTTATTAAAGATTTTTGCATCTTCATGAAAAATATTAGTCTGTAGTTTTCTTTCACTAAGATGTCTTTTTCTAGTTTTGGTCTCAGGGTAATGCTGATCTTATAAAATGAGATGATAAGTATCCCCTCCAGTTCCATATTCTGAAAGAGTTTGTGTAGACTAAATATTATTTCTTCCTCTTTTTTTAAAGTAAGCGATATGCCAATGTGGGACTTGAATTTATGACCCTGAGATTAGGAGACACCTGCTCTACTAGTTGTACCAGCCAGGTCCCCTCTTTCTAAATTTTTTGCCACAATTCACCAGTAAAGCCATCTGGGATTGGATTCTTCTTTAACAGAAATTTTCCATGTTATTTATTACTTCTTGAGGGGCCTTTGGTAGT
>ML111815.1:19460-78547 GCA_003697995.1 Taxidea taxus jeffersonii
CTGCAATGACATCCCCTCTTCGACTGTTGACATTGGTATTTCAGGTTGTTCCTCTTTTCCTTGGTAAATCTAGCTAAAGGTGGGTCAATTTTATTGAACTTAAAAAATATTTTGGTATTTTTTAATGTTTCCTATTTTCAACTTCACTGATTTCTCTTCTTAACTTTATTATTTAATTCCATCTATTTGCTTTGAGTTCATTTGCTATTCATACAAATTTCATTCTAATCACTGCTTTAGATGTATTCCACAATTTTTGTTATGTTGTAGTTTCATTTTCCTTTCATTAACAGTAATATATACTTCTACTTTAATCCATGGGTGTTTAGACATTTGTTGCTTAATTTTCCAGATAAGCTCCTGTTGATTTCTAGTTTATTTCCAATATGTTCAGAGAAAATACACTGTATACTTTAATTTTTTTTATATGTTAGGTTTGTTCTATGACCCACATTATGGTTTATCTTAACATACTACATGTACTTTAAAATAATGTATATCCTATTGTAGTTGGAATGTTACATAAATTTAAGTCAATTAAGTCAAGTTGATTTAAAGTGTTTCTCATATCTTATATATCCTTACTAATTTTTGGCCCACTTATTCTATCAGTTATGAAAGAGTAGTGTCGAAGACTCAAAATATATATATACTTGTCTGTATGTCCTTCCATTTCTATCAATCGCTATTTCATGCATTTGAAGCTCTATGATTAAGTACATGAACATTTAAGATTATCATATCTTCTTGGTGAAGTGAGGCCTTTATCATTATGGAATATCCTTTGCAACATTCTATTTTCTGAAGTCTACTTTGTTATTAATCTAGTCACTCCAGGTTTCTTATGATCAGTAACTTTTTCTCTTTAGTTTTAGTCTATTTGTGCCTTTATCGTTAAAGTGCATCTCTTATATTGCAAGTGAGTTTCTTAGAGCCAGCACATAATTAGAGCTATAATCTCAGTTTTTAAATCAGTATATTTAAATGACTCACATTTAATGTAATGATTGATATGGTTGAATTAAAATCTGCCATTTTACTGGTTCCTTTCTATTTGTTTCACCTCTGTTTGGTACACCTTTGCTATTTGTTTTTAAAGATTTCATTTATTTATTTGGCAGAGAGAGATACAGTGAGAGAGGGAACACAAGCAGGGGAAGTGGGAAAGGGAGAAACAGCCTTCCCGCAGAGCATGGAGCCCAATGTGGGGCTCCATCCCAGAACCCTGGGATCATGACCCTGGCCAAAGGCAGACACTTAATGACTGAGCCACCCAGGTGCCCCACACCTTTGTTATTTTATCATGTTTTTGCATTCAAATTTTTATTTCATTTCATGTGCTCTATTATATTCTTATTTATGCATTTATAACTTAATAGTTCAAGGGTTGTTCTTGGTTGTACATTATACATCTTCAATCTTAATATAACTTCAAGTAATACTATAATCCTTCACATAAAATATAAAAAACTAAACAATTGTATATTCTCAATTCCTCCTTCCTATCCTTTGTGCTAAGGCTGTCATATATTTTATCTATATCTATGCTATACATTCAAAGAGCACTGTTAGTATTTTTGTTTAGAAAGTCGATGATATTTCAGGGTGATTAAAATTAAGGAAAATATATTTTATATTTATCTTCATTTTAGCCATTTCAGAGACATTTATTTCTCTGTGTGTATTCAAGTCTATGATACTGTACACTTAAAACATTCCTTTAATATTTTTTGCTGTACAGGTCAAGAAGTAATGAATTCTCAGCTTTTATGTATTGAAAATGTCATCTCCCCCTTTATTTTAAAAGATAACTTCAGGGGTGCTTGGGCGGCTCAATCAGTTAAGTGTCCGCCTTTACCTTAGGTTATGATCTCAGGGTCCTGAGATTGAGCCCCACATTGGACTCCCTGCTAAGCAGGGAGTCTGCTTCTCCCTCTCCGTCTGCCTCTCCCCGACTTGTGCACTCTCTCTCAATAAATAAATAAATAAATAAATAAATAAAATCTTTATAAAAAATAAAAGATAATTTCATGTGGTATGGAATACTTGGTTGCTTTCCACTTGTGCTCTTTAAAGTTGTCACCTTACTGTTTTCTTGTTTGCACAGTTTCTGATGAGAAGTCTGCTGTAATTCTTAACTTTATTTCTCTGTAATAGATCTATTTTATTTGGGCTGCCTTCAAGATTTACTCGTTTATCTCTGAATTTTATCCGTTCATATATGATGTGTCTAACAGTGTGGGGTTTGGGAAAAGAGATATTTATCCTGCTTGGGCTTCTCTGAGCCTCTATGATTAGCAATTTGATGTCTTTCATTG
The DNA here is from genome assembly GCA_003697995.1 of Taxidea taxus jeffersonii. NCBI lineage: Eukaryota > Metazoa > Chordata > Mammalia > Carnivora > Mustelidae > Taxidea > Taxidea taxus. The sequence goes on from ML111815.1 coordinate 21,779, forward strand.
TATTTGGAAAATGACTAACCAATATATCTCTTCAAATATTTCTTCTGGGGGCACCTGGGTGGCTCAGTCATTAAGCATCTGCCTTCAGCTCAGGTCATGATCCCAGGGTCCTGGGATTGAGCCTTGCATCGGGCTCCCTGCTCTACAGAAGCCGGCTTCTCCCTCTCCCACTCCCCCTGCATGTGTTCCCTCTCTTGTTGTGTCTCTGTGTCTAATAAATAAATAAAAATCTTTTTAAAAGTATTTCTTCTATCCCATTCTGTCCCTTTTTTATATAGGATTCCATTTACACATATGTTATACCACTTTATATTTTCTCACACCTCTTGGATGCTCTGTTTTGGGCCTTTTCACTCTTTTTCTTTTTATCTCCTGACACCTCCCATTTTAGTGTAATCATCTTGTAATATCGTAATTACATAATTATAAGGTAATTTCTGTTTGTCTATCTTCAAGTACATGATTTCTTTCTTTGGCTGTGCTGAGTCTACTGATGAGCATATCAAGAGTATTCTTCATCTCATGCTTTCATATCTAGCATTTCCATTTGACATTTTCTAATATTCTCTTTCTGCTAAAATGCCGCATATGTTCATGTGTATTTTCCACCTTTTCTACTACAGTTTTTAATCACAATTATTTTAAATTCCTATATGATAGTTCCAATATCTGTATCATACCTAAATCACGAGTGCCCTGTCTCTTATGAGCAAGGTATTTCCTTGATTATATGAATGTCTCATTATGTTTGGTTGATGTCAATATAATTACAAAACTGTTAAATGTAATCATAGAATTATAAAGGTCTTCACACTGAAGGTGTAAAGGAGATGTCATGGGATAAAAAGGGAAGTGAAGTTGGCAAAATGAAGCATTAAGTGTAAAGAGTGATGTATGATATAGTACAATATTGACTCAAAAGGAACATTAAATTAAGAAAAAATACATGATAGCTTAGAAAAACTACTTAAAAGATAATTAAAAGAGAATGTTAAGAAATCAATAAAGAAAAGGAAATGGAATACTCAAAAAAAGTGACTAGCCCCCAAAGAAAGGCAAAAAAAGGAGACACAGAAATAATAAAAAGAAAGACAAATAGCAACAGGGTAGGCGTAAATCCATACCAATAATTATACTAAGTGTTAATGACCTAACCACTTGAATTAAAGGAAGATATTATAATATAGTTAAAGGATAAAAATCAAGAACAAACTATATGCCATGTACAAAAGTTGCACATCCAAGATAAAGACACAGATGGGGTGTAAGTAAAAGTATGGGAAAAACAAACATGCAAATATGAAGCATACAAATGTTGGCATAGTTATATATAATTTTGCACAGAGTAGACATGAAGACAATATTATTACTGAGATGAAGTGGGATATTTAATAATAATTGGCCACTGCATCAGGAAGACATGACAACTGTAAATGTGTGTGTACCTAATAAGAGAGTTTCAAAATATATGAAATAAAAACTGACAGAACTAAAGGGAGAGAAAGCTAAATCCACAAGTATAGTTGGAGATTTTCAATACCCCTCTCAGTAAAAATATAGATGATGTGAACAATATTATCTACAACCTTTCCTAATTGGCATTTACAAAGCAATACACTCAACAGTTAAAACTAATCTATGCTGGATAAAATACAAACTAAGGGAAGACTGGGTGGAAACAGGAGGAAAATTATTGTGATGGTGTTTATTATTAACATCTTGAAAAGATTAAGGGAATGAAATTCTCAAAACACCATGAATGCACATATAAGTTTTGTGAATGTTATTATATGTAATATATGTAAATGTTTCATGAAAAGAGAAAAATGCTAGCAAATATTGTACTTGCATAAACACATACTGATGTATTTAGAGGGTAATGTAATGATATTTGTAACTTAGAAATACATAAAAAGTAATATGTATTTGATGAATAGAGGAACAGATAAATGGATATATATGTGATAAAGCAAGCATAATGGTATGATCTAGTTGATGGATATATGGATCGATGAACTAAATTTTTTTCAATTCCAGTTAATAAAAAGTTTCTTTTTCATTATTATTATTAGTTTCAGGGATAGGATTTAGTGGTTCATCAGTTGCATATAATACCCAGGACTCACTACATCAAGTACACTCCTTAGCCCATTACCCAATTACCCCAGTCCCCCAACCACTTCCTTTCCAGCAACCCTGTTTGTTTCCTATAGTTAAGAGTCTCTTATAGCTTGCCTCTCTATTTTCATCTTATTTTATTTTTTCTTCTCTTCCCCTATGTCCATATGTTTTGTTTCTTAAATTCCACATATGAGTGAAATCATACAGTATTTGTCCTTCTCTGACTTATGTGGTTTGCTTAGCATAATACCCTCTAGTTCCATCCACATCATTACAAGTGGCAAGATTTCATTATTTTTCATGGTTGAGTAATATTCCATTGTTAATATATACCACACCCCCTTTATACATTTATCTGTTGATAGACATCTGGGCTCTTTCCATTGTTTGGCTCTTGTGGACAGTGCTGCTATAAACATTGGTGTGTAGGTGCCCTTTCAAATCACTATGTTTGTATCCTTTGGCTAAATACCTAGTAATGTAATTGCTGGCTCATAGGATAGTTCTATTTTTACCCTTTGAGGAAACTCCATACTGTTTTCCAGAGTGGCTGCACCAATTTTCATTCTCACCAGCAGTGTAAGATGGTTCCTCTTTCTCCACATCCTTGTCAACATCTACTGTTTCCTGAGTTAATTTAGCCATTCTGACTGGTGTGAGATAGTCAATTGTTGAAAAGTTTAACTAAATGTTGAGGCAAAGGAAAATGAAATAAATCTTTTCCGGAAAATAAAAATGCATTAGAATTCATTGTCAGGGGGCACCTGGCTGGCTCAGTGGGTTAAAGCCTCTGCTTTCAGCTCAGGTCATGATTCCAGGGTCCTGGGATCGAGCCCCACATCAGGGTCTCTGCTCAGCTGGGAGCCTGCTTCCCTTCCTCTCTCTGCCTGCCTCTCTGTCTACTTGTAATCTTGGTCTGTAAAATAAATAAATAAAATCTTAAAAAAAAAAAAAAGAATTCATTGTCAGAAGAAACGTTCTTCAGGTTAAAGGAAAAAGACGCCAGATGTAAATTCACATCTACACAGAATAATGGAGAGCAATGAACAGAAATGATAAATAGGTGGGTAAATGCAAAATCCTTCATTCATTTTTTAATTCATATAAAGGTAACTAAGTATTTAAGCCAAAATAACTATTTTTTCAAGGTCTATAAAATATTTAGAAGTAAAACATGTGAGATTAATTACACAAAGGACAAGAAGAAGAAAATGATAATAAGGTTCTTAGATTAAACTATGATAATTTAAAGATGGATATTACAAAACTTGGAACAACCACTAAAAATAAGACAAAGAGATGGAGCTTATAAACCAATAGTGGAAATAATATAGAATAGGAACATTTTGCCAATTAAACCAAACAAAGGCAAAAAATAGAAAGAAATAAAGGGAGAGACATAAAAACAATAAGATGCCAGATTTAAACACAACCATATTGATAAATACATTAAATGTGTATGGTCTAAATTCTCCAGTTAAAAGACAGGTATGTAAGCCTGAATAAAAAAGCACGACCTTGGGGCGCCTGGGTGCCTCAGTGGGTTAAAGCCTCTGCCTTTGGCTCAGGTCATGACCCCAGGGTCCTGGGATCGAGCCCCGCATCGGGCTCTATGCTCAGCGGGGAGTCTGCTTCCCCCTTTCTCTCTCTGCCTCCTTGTGATCTTTCTCTCTCTCTGTCAAATAAATAAATAAAATCTTAAAAAGAAAAAAAAAAAAGCACGACCTTTCCATATGCTCTCTACTAGAAGCCCAATTTAAATATATACTTGTGTGTGTGTGTATACACATACATAAGTATATATATATATATATGTATATATAGATACAATAAAAGTTTAGAAAAAGAGAAATCTATGATATGCAGGCAATCTGTAAAAGAAAGCAGGAGTAGCTATATAAAAAAAGATACAAAAATATTGATCATGAAAAAGCTGGGATGGCTATATTAATATTAACAGAGTAAACTTTAAAGCAAAGATTATAAGTGATAAAGAGAGACATGGCATAAGAATAAATAACACCAGGGGTAAAGTAGGAGATTTCCTAATGATAAACATGCATTAAGAGAACATAACAATTTTAAGGTATATGTACCTATTAACAAAATTTTCAAATGCATGCAGCAAAAATCAGAAAAACTAAAAAGAGGAGCAGACAAATTCACATGTATGTGGGAGATATTAACAATCCTCTCTTGGTAATTGAAAAATAAGCAGGCAGGAAATCAGTAAAGATAGAGAAGCCTTGAATAACACTGTGAAACAACTTGACAAATAGCATCTGTAGAACACTCCACCCAACAACAGCAGAATATAAGTTATTTTCAAGAACATGTAGTATATTTACCAGGTCAGATACATGTTAGGCTCTAAAACAAATCAATAAATTCAGAAAAATTAAAATTACACAGATTATGTTCTTTCACTCCCAATGTATTTAAATCAGAAGTCAATAACAAAAAGCAACCTGAAAATTCCCAAAATATTTAGAAATTAAACAACAGACATCTAAAAAACCCACAAGTCCCAGAGAATCATAAAGAAAACTAGAAAATATTCTGAATTCACTGAAAGTCAAAATACAACATAGCACAATTTATGGATGAGCTGAAACAGCTGCCAAGGAGGAAAGGTGAAACTTTAAATGCCTGTATTAGAAAAGAAGAAAGGTCTTAAATGAATGATTTAAGAAAAGGTCATCAAACTATTGCCCATTGGCTGTCCCATTTGTAAATAAAGCAACACCTGTTTGTTTATGCATTGTCTATGGTTGATTTTACATGAAAATGGCTGAATCAAGTAATTGTAACACAGACTATTTGGCCCACAAGCTAAAATATGTATTACCTGATCCTTTAAGAAGAAGTTTGCCTGCTGTTGATTTAAAGTACCAAATTAAGAAGCTAGAATAAAAAAGAATAAATTAAACTCAAAGTAAGTAGAGGAAGGAAATATTAAGTTAAGAGTAGAAAACAACTAAAGAAAAAAAACCTGAAAATCAATAAAGCCAAAGTTATTTATTTGAAAGAATTCAATAAAATTGATAAACTCCCACCGACCAAGGGAAAAAGAAAGAAAATTCAAATTCCCAATGTCAGAAATATAAGAGGAGACAGCACTATAAACCCTACAGATATTAAAAACATAATAAAGAAAAAAAATAAAAGCATATTAAAGGAATTTAGGAAAAACTTTATGATAATGACAATATCTAAAGCAGAGTTCAGTAAAAGCGATTCTAAAAGAGATCTTCATCTTGATTTGACACAATAAATCTCATTCTTTTAAAGTCCATTTGTCTTAATGAAATCAATTTTCTTCTCTGTGCAAAAAGTAATACCTTTTAATATACAGCTAGAGAACAGCTGTAGGGAAAAAATTAAAAAATAAAGAGAGGTTCATTTAATTACACATTTATTATCCTGTAAGAAATGTTCTACTAGGGGCGCCTGGGTGGCTTAGTCTGTTAAGTGTCTGCCTTCAGCTCAGGTCATGATCCCAGGGTCTAGGGATCCAACCCGGCATCTGGCATCCTGCTCAGGGGAAGCCTGCTTCTCCCTCTCCCACTCCCCCTGCTTGTTTTCCCTCTCTCCCTGTGTCTCTCTCATTCAGATAAGTAAATAAATAAATAATCTTAAAAAAAAGAAAGAAAGAAACATTCTGCTAATCATATATTTATTCTTTATTTAGTGTTTCAAATTTACAATGTATTATCTATTTCCTAGAAATATACACTACAGGTAATAGGTGGAATGTGAGTGAGAACAAAGTCTCACTTTGATTATTAGAGCTGGCAAATATTCACAGAGCAGATTTTTATACTCTTGAAGTGCAATAATGGGGATGGAGAAAAGAAATAAACACACTTTTAGGGGAGCAGTCCAGAAAAATGTCATCAGATAAAATTATGAGATGTGATGCATTGATACTCTTCAATATATTTTGGCTCTGTTTTAAAACAATCTGGTCCCTTAAAGCTGTGTTAATCTGGATCACCACCCTCTGAGTTAACATCTCTTGGATAAGCATGCATTTATGAAACTAAACATTTTGCATTAAAATGCTTATTGTCTGGACCATAATGGGTTAGATTTATTTCTCATCTTGTTTTTGACCAAGTCAATCATGGCATTAAACAAAATATTTAAAAAGAACTCAATCCACATACAGAGATATGGTGCCTTTCTCAATCATTGTATCTTATCATGAGATAAGGATGATAAAAGAAATTAGAAGAAAATATACATGCCTTGCTTCCAAAACTAAAGTATCCTAATCATTTTCTTGGTGTGAAAAGTTTAATGAAAAAGTAGATAGATCTAATTTGGGATCCTTAAGTCACTGGCAAATTTAAATTGTTTAAAAAAATAATAAGCCAAGCTCTTGAGTCATACTGAATGATTCACCCATGAATTCTTGAGGGGATTAATTTAAAACAGTTCCAAAGAAACATAAGTATATTCACATACTCTAAAACACAGTAGAGAACAACAGAAAAGGGATATTACTCTGGAGGACAAAAAGCAAAAAAATGAGGACAGAGTAGAACCTTATGATTCTTGTTGGCCAATCAGAGCAAGTGAATGCAAGAGCCATGTGGTAAAGCAAAGAGAATCCCCTCCCAATTAGGAGTGCTGGCTTCTATGGAAATGAAGTCCTCGTGCCTGTTTCACACTCCGACTCACCTCCTCCCTCCCTTTTACTTTTTACTGGATTCCTAAATGTGAGGAGTAGTGGTTTTACTGTCCCCATTCCAGGGAACCAAGAGGCCCATGCTCATGTGCTTTTGGGATGCCGCTTCCAAAGAATGAGAAAGGCACCAGGTTCATGACCACAGTCCCATCTTCTACAGAGGTAAGAAATGTGGGAAGGGCAGGACTGCTTCTTGGTAGAAGAGAACCAGCCACCTCTCTCCACAGACTCTCTACCTTTTCCTCCCTGAGCAGTAGCCCCTGACATTATCGCCTGAAACTTGTCAGCTACCATGAAGGCTGGGGACTAATGTGAGGTAATGGAGAAAGAGGTCCCCACTCTGCCATCCTGCTTCACTTGGCAGTCATCACACAGCCTTTCAATCAGTGTCAGGATCCAGGATTCTGAGGTACCACAGCCTCCTCCCCCTTTATCCTTAGGCTGTTTAACTGTTACAAAGTTTGAAAAGAAGAGTAGGTTAGAGTTCTGCCATGCAATTAGGGGACAAAGTACCAGGTAACCAAAAGAACAGTTACTTTGCTTTATTTTGCCTCTCTTTTCTGGATATCACCCTGAATGACCCCTCTTAGACTGGAAAGGCACAGCTGTGACAGGACAGTATTTGGGTATTCCTATTTCTCCTAGGAAAGGGGGAAAATCTGTATCACTTATAAATATATCCCTTTATTATCCCAGTTTCATAAACAGTGTAAGGACAAAACTTGAGATCTGACAATCAGCTACTAAAATTTAAAATAGAGATAGCCAAAACAATGAAAAACCCAGAGATGGCCCTCACAGATATGTGATAAGGAGCAATATAGAGTACACTCCTGATGCTTAGAATTTTCCCTTTTTTTCCCCTGTTTAGTTCTGTTTTCCATTTATATTTAGAAATTAACTCTCATTTTATTAGTTAAAATAAACCCTTTATATACATGTGAACATATCCTTTCGAGCTTGTTAATGATCCATGCATAGAGTTATTCATTTAAAGGCCACCGTCCTCTACAAATCTCACAATGAAGCGCATACCAATCATTTGGTAGTTGGCCAAGACTTAGCTAAGAGCAGAAATTAAAAAGTCCATAGTTGAAATTAAGGTATCCCTGCCCGTTCCCCAAAGGATGAGCAGTCACTCTCTTCAGCACCTACTTTTAAACCTCAATATGCCTCTGACGAACAGGTCCTGTGAGGGTACCCCCTCCCTGGCTCTGACTCTGTCCATTCTCCACTCCCCTTAACCGTCTCTTATTTACAATAAGATATACAAGAACTGCCAAGAAAAATACAATGAACTGCATCTTGGCTACTGCCTGGAAGCAGTTCTCCTAAAAGAGAAACCTAGGAATGCTTATTCAAAAGGCAAATACTCTAAAAATGCATTTGAAAATAACAATCACATTCAGAAAATAGTTGGGCAAAACCACCTGCTTTCACCGACCAATCATGTCCAGGGAGTCTAGAGAGCTCTAACTTTCTCACAACCTTTTCAGGTCAAGAACCCAAGTAAGGTTAGGAAAGACTGTCTCTCTGTTGACCCGGAAACAGTAGAGGCACGCAACGCATGACCAGAAGTGGTGGAGGTGACCATTCAGAGACGCATACAGGGACAGCGGCTGAGCTAGAATACAAGTGGTAAGAGAAAGGACTAGAAAAGAGGTCTACACTTCTCTTTCTAACCTAAGATCCAGGCATACTGGAAGCAAGAGCAGTTTAGCTCACCGCAATTATCTCTTTCATGTAGGATTGCCAGGTGAAAGTACAGAATACCCAGTTAAATCAAAATCAAATCAGAAAAAAAAACAATTATTTTGCCTCTCGATTTTTTAGCATTCGTCTAGACTTGTGTCGGGAACCCCAGGCTCCAAACAACCAGCTGCTTACTTGGTATCTCCACTTTGGTGCGTACTAGGCATTTTAAGCTCTCCACACCGAAACTGAGTTCCAGCTCCGGGCCACCATCCCCACCCTCACTTGGGGCCAGATCTGCTCTCCTGCAGTCGTCAGCCTGACTCCACATCGCGGTACAACTCCTCCACTGCTCGAATCAAAAATTTGGAATTAGGGAAGCCTGGGTGGCTCAGTGGGTTAAAGCCTCTGCCTCTGGCTCAGGTCATGATCCCAGGATCCTGGGATGGAGCCCCACATCGGGCTTTCTGCTCAGCAGGGAGCCTGCCTCCTCCTCTCTCTCTGCCTGCCTCTCTGTCTACTTGTGATCTGTCTGTCAAATAAATAAATAAAATCTTTTAAAAAATTTGGAATCATCCCCATTCCTCTCTTACACCTACATTTATTTGAGGAACTCTATTTGATACTTCTGTAAACTTGAGACTAGATAACAAGTTGGAGTACTACAATTAATGAAGAAATATGCCACCAAGGACTTCTGCACAGAGTTTCTCCTGCTCCAGAGAAGTCTCTTCCCTAGAACCATCTGTGTCTTGTCACATGTGTGTCAACCAACCAATACATGACCCTGCTTAAAGAAGGGCAAAGGTGGTAACGTCTTCTGCATTTGTACCCTCAACCAGCCCAAGGCTTTCACTTTCACTTCCAGCACACCTTAAAACGGGCAGTGGAACATCTTCCTATCTGATACCCCTACCCTGTTTATTAAATGAAAAGTTATCTTTTCACTCTTACAGCAACTGCATCTAGCTTTTCAGTCTCTTTATTTTATTTTATTTTTAGATTTTATTTATTTATTTGAGAAAGAGCACCAGCAGGGAGAACTGTAGAGGGAGAGGGGAAGCAGGCTTCTCACTCAGGAGCGAGCCCAGCCCTGGGCAAGGGCGGGGAGAGGGGGGCCTCGTTCCCAGGGATTATAACCCAAATTGAAGGCAGACACTTAACTGACTAAGCCAACTAGGTAACCCCTGAAATTTTACTTATTTATTTATTGTAGCTTTCCAGACTCTTAATAATCCATTCCCAACCAGAAGACCAAGAAGTTTCATAAAATTAGTAGAGACTACACAGTGTGTAAATCCATATAATATCCCAATAACAGCTTTAAACTCTAGAACTTCAGGATATTTTGTTCCAACTTTTTTTAGTATATCTGATAAATGTGAGATCATCTCAGGTCTTTCTTACCAAATAACAAGGAACCCAGACACTAGATAATTAACGTAATTCAGAGCAGCCTAATTTTTTAGCCACCCCAGCCCAATAAATATTTTCTCATTTTTTTTCCATCAGTGGTTACCCTCTGAGAGCCTCATCAAGAGCAACATTTTCTATTCTACTGCTAATGCATGGCATGCTTTAGGTGACAGAGATGCCGGGGAATAACAGCCAAGCAGAAAGAGATTATTGGTTTATCCATGTCTTCTGGTATTTAAAGTCGTAGGCCTGGTGCTCAGCGGAGTCAGTGGTGTTTTCTGAAGGTGGTGTTTTCTGCCACCCAGCCATGTTATAGTGTCAGCAGCGACTTCTCCTACATTTTCTTTTCTTTTCTTTTTTTTAAAGATTTTATTTATTTATTTGACAGAGAGAGACATCACAAGTAGTCAGAGAGGCAGGTAGAGAGAGAGGGGGAAGCAGGCTCCCTGCTGAGCAGGGAGCCGGATGTGGGGCTCGACCCCAGGACCCTGAGATCATGACCTGAGCCGAAGGCAGAGGCTTTAACCCACTGAGCCATCCAGGCGCCCCTTCTCCTACATTTTCAAAATTGACCATTATGATGAACTACATAATTTATAAAAGTAACTAGATTAAAAAAAATGATACGGTAACCACATGAGAAAAACAATTTAAAAGATGAAATTAAAAAAAAAAAACTACTTTGACCTCCTCTGCCAAATAATCAAAGATGGGTATAAAAGTAAAATTCAAGAAAGTAGACAGAAATAGACATTGTTTCTGCAGGACACAAAGAGAGATAAAGTTCTTACAAAAGATTTGAAAGTGATTGCATTTGACATAGAAAAGTTTATTGTAAAAGTTTAATTTTGATAAGTACTTATCTACTATACTGACACATTATCTCCATATTGGTCATTTTTCTTAGCCTTCATATTTTGAGGGAAAAATTAAATTTGAATGGATGGTCTATTTTTTTTTCCATACATTTCAATGTTAAGAGTTTCCATGCCTTTTAAAGAACATAGCCTGGCATGTTTACCTATACTGCTATGCTCAGGGTCTCTAAAATTTTCTGAAGATTCTGACATATAACAAAATATGTTAGATAAAAAATAATTGAGTATCTTTTTTAAATGTCTTTGGCAAATTTATTAGCTCCCTAAAATAAAAACTGTTGTACAGACAGTCTGTGGAGGTAATTTCACAGGTGCCTCATCAAAACTGTGATACCTAGAAGGCTATTTAATTCTTCTTTTTTTTTAAATTCTGTTAAATTCATCAAGAGTACTTTGAGGGTTCCAAGTTAGTGGAGTTTCTGCTCATTTTTCATAAAGACTTTCCCATTGTCAGTTTTCTTCCCATTGATGAATTTACTAACTGAATGCAAATATTTCACTTTATCCCATCATCCTCTGGACAGTCTCTGAGTAATAGCTTTCCTAAAAGCCGGTGCTTTTCCAAAGATAACTAAAATGCTTTAATCCTCATATTGTATTAATCATTTCCAATAATCAATTTTCATTTGAATATTGTATTAAGTGAGTCTCTCAGGCCATCTGAAACATGAAATCTGCACTTGACAGAAATCATACTATTCAAAACATTCCCCTGCACATGTCACTAAAAAGAAAACTACCCACCCTGGCGTATAGCTATTAATGTCAAACAGATTGTCATCTGGGAAAACAAAAATGCATAAAAATCAGCTTCGGACAAAGTACAGCTCTATGGAAAAACACCAGGTTTTTGTGTGCAAATGTCTTAAGTGTCTGATTGAAATGTTTAAAGAATGAGTTAGCAAGGAATCTGCTGCTGTTTTCCATAGCCTAAGATAATGTTATAACGAAAACAGTTTTAGAGCTAAAGGGTTTTTCATCATAACACACTATGATTTTACCGAAGATGCATTTGCCCCAGTTTCTAGTAAACGTTATAAGAAATGTTTGGTTCCCAGCTTGGGCCGAGGGCTCTATTTAGCCTATCAAGGCACAGACCTGTTAAAAACGCTGGGGCGCTTGCCAGAATTTTTTCTCCTGCAACTCTTGGTAAAGATCGTACCTCGAAAGCAATGTGCGTTGCAAACCACGCAGATCTAAGCTCCCTCTCCCGCCTACAGAGCTTGGCACCAGCGGCTTCTGACAGATCCCTTGCCTCCTAAACCTCAGACCGAATCGCCACCACCAATCCCCACCTTTCCACCACCACCACGCCACAATCTTTACTCAGCTCTCCCGAGCCCAGTACAGAACGTGCCCGAAGCCCCTGCAGAGTGAACTCCTGGTGCCACTCAACTCCCCAGCCCCGCGCACACCCACAAACACACTCCCTCCGCTGCAAACTGCCCCCAAATTTGTCACCCACCTCACCCTTACTACCCTCACGTCTCTGTAGCTTTTTTGCTCCTCCTGGTGGCTTCGTCCCCAACACACCTGTCTAATCCTATGGCTACCAGACGTCAGGTGCCCACGCTTCGCCCTATCCCGCGCCCTCTGGATCCAACTGGCGCTTCCCACTCGCCCAGTGGAAAGTCAGTGTACTCGCAGCACCTTCTGCCCCACCCGCGTGCCCACCCGCAGACCTCCCCCGACTCCCACCCTCGCTTGCGCTGGAGAAGGAGCGCCCGTCGTACCTGTCGAGAGCGCGGCGGCGGTGGCGAGCAGCAGGAAAGCCTGGCGGAGCGTCGCGCACTGCGCCCGGGTCATGGCCACCAGGCGGCCGCGCCGGGGCTGCGAGGTCCCAGAGCGGAGCTAGGCGGTCCGAGCCGCCCGGGCCGCTTTGAAGTTCCCGGGGCGCGGGCGGGATGGAAGCACAGCCCCGCCACCTTTTTGAAGAGCGCGGTTGGCTCTAATCCCTGCGGGTGCCCCCCTCTTGTACCTCCCCCATCCCTCGCCCCCCGCGGCTGGCTGTGCGCGGCGCTCCTGCCACCGGCCTCAGCAGCCCGCTGAAAGGGTGGGGGGGACTGAGCCCGCCCCCGCCGCGCCTCCGCCCCCTGCGCCCTCTCCCAGCCGCCCGCGGCCTGGCGTTGCCGGCCAGGCTGGCAAAGGGAGCCCAAAGGCCGGGCAGTGAGACCGCCCAGAGCTGGGGGCAAGAGAGGGGATTGGGTAGCGCGGAACCCCAGGACCCGAAAGCTGGGAAAAGGGTCAGGACGCGAGGGAGAGCCCCACCGAGGCTTTAGAAAAACTTAAACCCTGCCGCAATTGCTTCCTGGTGGTCGCTCTACAGCCTCCCACAGAAGAGTCACTCGTCCAGATCTCTTGACAGTGGTTTGTAGTCCCGTGGGCTATAGGTTTTCTAAATAGACTGAGCCTTGAGACACCCCGGGTGTTCCCGCGGGGATCGTCCCACCACCATGCCCTGGTTGTGCGCCCGTCTGTAGAAGGGCGCCCTCTCTGTTCAGCCCTGGAAATAACCAATTCCCCCCACTGCCTTGGCTACCCACAGTTTGGGTTTAATAACTTTCTTACTTGATGCATTCCTGTGACCACCCCCACCCCCGCAAGAATGGCGGCCAAAGCTGGACCACCTGCGCCAGGCCACGTGGTTATCTGACACATTTGGAGGCAAAAGACCCGTCGTCCTATGTTCTATGGAACAATTTCAGCAATGGAAATATGGGCCGGAAAAGGGGAATCATACACAAGGATTAAGGCACGGTGAAGAGTCATTTAAAATAATGTGTTGGAAACTTGTTTGAATTTTATTCCTGGAGCCCCCTCATCAAATGGGTGAGCTTCCCATGCGGGTTGTGATTGAAAATTTAAGGGTATAGTTACCAATCAACAGAAATTAGCCCAAATTTAATTCATATATGTAGCCTATACGTTAAAGTGAACGGGATTATTTTAACCTGAACAACACACAAAGACCAAAAGCCGATATTGGTATTATTGCCACTGTTAGGGGGCTCCTTGAAAATCGATTGTCATATATATTAATTGCTTGAGAGTAAGAGGTATTACTGGCTTCCTCACCCCCTCAGCTCTAAATAGAGTGTTCTTTCTGAAGTTTATGAAAGTCCTCTGGTGAAATAATGTATATAATTGACTTCGCCACCAAAAGATCACAGTAGTGGGGGTGGGATGTTTGTTGGATTTGGTAACAGTCCTCAGAATCTCACCCCCACCATCACCACCTTGGATGAATCAAAACATTCCTAAGGGTAAAAAGACTCTATTCTAATTTTATTCTGGATCCAAGCAAAAAAAAAAAGTGGAGATGTGGGACAAGACTGAGCCCTTCCAGACACCCACAAAACAGATGCTTAAAAAAAAAAAAGACAAGAAAATGCTAGGACACATTATATTTTGGCTGACTTGGCTGGCTCATTATTTGTAGCTGAACCCTAGATTGTGATCTACCATTGGATCATGAGATGTGGAGCTGAAAGAGCAGGATTTAGTGTCTGTGCCTGCTTCCTCAAAAGTAAATGGAACTTCATCCCTCTCTATTTCTCAAAACCATGACTGGGATTTAAAAGAGTAATGACTGTGAAAGCACTGTTAAGCCATCAAGCATTATACTAATGTCAGATATTTACTTTCAATATTTATTTTGTCTCTTGAATACAGTAAGCAATATCCCTGTATGTCAGAAAGCTCTTATCTTGTAAAAAAAAAAAAAAAAAGCAAGTTTATTACCCAAGAAGTCTAATATTGAATGACTTTAATATTCTAAACAAACCCAACACTGTCTTCTGAGTCTCATGGTGCCCTGTCCACTACAGTTTCCACTGGCCACATGCTATGGTACCACTAGCCAAGTGCAGGTAGTGAGCACTTGAAATGTGTCTAATCCAAACGGACACAGGCTCTAAGTATCATATACATGCTGGATCTCAAAGATTTAATATAAAAATAGAAGGTAAAATGTATCCTTAATAGCTTCTATATTGTTTATGTTGAAATGATAATAGAAAGTATTGGGCTAAATATATTACTAAAGTTAATTTTACAAACTATTTCTTTTTACTTTTTAACATGCCTACTAAAAATTTTTAAATACATATGGCTTGTATTATGTGTCTATTGGGCAGTGCTGGTCTAATGAATCCTCATCAAATGGCAAGGTCTTAGGCAGAGTATTTAAAAAAAAAAATAGAGTTGTTGGGTGCCTTGTGAGTCAACATATGGGCAGCCAATAAAGGAATCAGGATCTTTTGAATTTCGGCACAAAGTTCTGTGACATGCACACACACAAAAAGGTTAGTATGTCAAAATCTAAGTACGTAATTTGTAGAAGTATTTTTAACTTCATCTTCAAACACCATTTCCCTCTGTGCTCTTGTGCATGTTCTCCTTCCAACACCAATACTATAGAGGCTTTGAAGTAAGGAGTTAGTCATTCTAAATGTATTGAAGCCCAATAGCTGGCAAAGTATTTTTTTAGATAATTATAAATATTTCTGATATACTTGTGTTCTTAACATCACCTTCGTGGCAACCAAGAAAAGAATTTAATCCTCATAATGTGTCCCAATTTTTATTTAAAAGAGTATATTTTATTCACACATACACACACCCCTAAATTAATTCAGTCTTAATCCAATACCTTTTTGTGTGAACTATTATTAAGAAAACACTCTTTGGAGAATATTAAGTGACTCCTGTCATTTAATATAAGCAACACAATGCATTGTTGAAGATATGATATGATATGATAAAACACATACTTTTACATTTTTTGTATATAACAGAAAATTCATGTGTGACTTTTTTTTTATTCACCGGAAAGAATTTATATGCAAATGTGTTTCTCAGGACTTAACCTCCCCCCTGCACCCTTAATCATCTATTTGTACATATTCATTACCATAGCAACATTACATCATGACTCCTGGATCCTCATAATCAAAAGAAAACAACAGCAATAATCATGGAGTTCATAACCCACCAGCGAAATAGACTTTGGTTGAATGAATCTTACATAACCAAGAAAAACAAGTATAGGAAGTTTAAATTGGAATGACTCAACACATTTGCAAACTAACTTTCTGAATTAATAAGGCAAACAAGTGTGTATAATAATTGAACTTTGAAAATGACTACTTGTTGGGTATGGTTGTTTGGGATTTTTTCTTTTATCATACATGTTTCTTTTTTTGTTATCCTTTCTAGAATCTCCCATGCCATGCATCTTAATTTTTCACTTCATCTTGGAACATGAACTTATCATGGAATGAGCATATGGTGAGGAGGCATACTACAATAATTTGCTATATACTATCAAGGTCTAGTCTGTTCTCATTTTACTGCATTTTTCCTTCCCTAAACTCATAGTCTCCCTAAAGGAGCCTATGATAAACTCATTTCTACTCCTCTCATCTTGTAATCCCAGAAATCTTTCTATTAAGGAACCTGGGTTTACTTCTATTCTCCTCCTTCTCCTTTTGATTGGTCATTCCATTCTATGAATGGAATGTGTTTTAGGACCTTTATAAGGTTCTACAGTATGTACCTTTAATCCATCTACCTCAAGGACAGTTCAAATCTCATAAAGAAGAAGAAGAATGGCATCTCCGTGGACTTGATAATGGGGCATCAAACAGTTTCTTTATTCCACTGCCACTGCTAAAAGCTTAAAGTCTTTAAGGACTTACATCATCTCTTTTCACCAGCTTCCAAAATGGCCGCATCCCTTCCCTGATTTTTCATATCCCTCTAATACTATTAATATGGTCTTTCCAAATAACTCAAACTTTGTCTCAGTTTTCCCTTCTACTGATTAATGTCGGTGTGCTGGGAGTATTAGCTGCAGTCAGTACAGGCTCTGTAAAATGCAGGTCAAAGATTCAGTTCCAAGTAAGCAGACCACTACTACTTGGAGCATTTCCTTAGAAAGGGCCTCTAATTATACTCTACCAGAGTGAGGTGACAAGGAGGTGAGAGAGTTATAGGACTCAGTACAAATCCATCCCTTCCTGAGTAAATAACTAAAAAAAACAAAAACAAACAAACAAACAAAAAAACCACAGTTATTTCAATCCCAGCCAAATCAGTAGTGGTGTTCCGATGATCTTGACTCAAGCAAAAGAGTAGTCTAAAGCTGCTCTGTTGAGGGCAGTAGCCACTAACCACTTGTGGCTCTTGGATACATGAAATATGACTAGTCTGATCTCGTAGGTACTGTGAGTGTAAGATATACACAAGACTTCAAAGACTTAATATCCCCAAAAGTCTCAATAATTTTTAAAGTTAATTACATGTTGACATGATAGTATTTTGTACATTGGGTTAAATGAAATATATTATTAAAATTAATTTCACCCCTTTTGCCTGTAAATGCTAGCAGGAAATCTAGAATTATGTGTATGGCTTCCATCCCAGTTCTATTAGACAGTGTTTACCTGATGAATCTTCATCAGATGTCAAGGAACTGTCAATTTTCCTGCACATAAAATGGTAGGAGAAACAAGACCTTTCTTCCAGACACATAGTTCCAACACCAGCTATCTTTTTCTCATTTCATCTCTTCAGTCATGACCCACATTCAGTCAATAATAAAATCACATTTATTTTCCTTTTGTGTTGTCCTTGTCATTCACTCTGTTATTTCCGAAGTTCAAGCCCCTAACATCTTCATTACCTGAGTTGTTGTAATTACAAATTAAATCATCTCCATAACTTCATGTTATCCCCATCAAAATGTTTCCTCAAGACTGCCATCAGAATAACTTTCTATTAACATGACTCTGATTATGTTTTCCCCTGCCCTCAAATCTTTAGTGATCACCCTTGCATACAGAATCAAGGCTAAATTCTCTAGCCTACTGGTTCTCAGACATTTTGATTATCATGATCCCTTTACACTCCAAAAATTCTGAGGACCCCAGAGAGCTTATGTTTAAGTTGGCTATAACTATCAACATTTATCATATTATAAATTTAAATTGAGAAAATTTTAAAACACAGGCATACACAAGCACACATTCTATTAGCCTCCAAAGCAATAACATCATTACATATCTTGTGGCATCTGGAAAATTCCATTGTATCTTTGTGTCAGAATGATACTGGAAAAGACAAATTACATCTTAGCATGACTTATAGACAAAATTTTCACCTTATAGACCCTCCAGAATGGTCTTGAACACCCACAGGTCTCCCTGAACCGTACCTTGAGACCTACTGGACTAGCTCGTTTTGCTACACTCACCCTTGGCGATCTAATCCTTTCCCATGACTCCAATGTTTATTTCTGTTTTTTTGTGCTCAAGACTCCTAAGTCCTTGTCTCTAGCCTTGACCTTGCCCATGAACTCCGAATTTGTATATGCTACTGTCATCTCTACCTATATAGCGCAAAGGTGGTCAAAACTGACATGTGTAAAACAGAACCTGCTCCCAAACCTACTCTCCCTGTCTTACTTATCTTGGTAATTGTCACCACTCAAGTCAGATACCTTGTTTTTTTTTCCTTATCTCTCCTCTCTCTCTCCTCCTTCACATCAAATTAATCAGTAGTTTCTATGGATTCTAACTCTTTTATATATCTCTCAATGTCTTTTTTTCCTTCTTCCCACTTCACTGCCACCATGGTCCCTACCTCAGATCAACCATCTTCTTTTACTTGAAATGTCAAAAAAGCCCTCCAACTGATCTCCCTTCCTTGAGGTTCACTCTTTTCCAATCTATTTCCACTACCTTCAGCCAGAGGAATCTTTTTATAGCACAGATGTGATCATAGCACTGAAATTAGACATATTAGACATAGCTATCTAAGACATGTTGCCATTTCTAACACCAGAAATTCTAACACTGGCATTTGGAATCAGCTTAGCTCATAATAAGTACTCAATAAATACTTGTTGAATGAATAAATGACATTTAAGATCCTCAACTGTATTGTCCCAAACCTGCTTTTCCAAGAGTATGTCCATCTTCTCCCCTCTGCTCCCCTCACACTGACACTATGTTTGTTGAATAAATGAATTAGCTGAACAACAGCAGCATTTTTATAATGAAAGATTTGCTCCCTTTATATTCACATTGCCAAACCAGAGACAGGTAAAGTACAGATAATGAGAATAAATGATTTGGGTAAAGTACAGATAATGAGAATAAATGCCAAAGCTAAAAGTGAGTAAACATTAAAAAGGACAAAAGAGTGCTCACTAAAGACTATCTGGCTTGTGGTCTAAGTCATCCCAACAAAAGAAACTTGAGCTACATATTGGTCAAAGCTTTTAGTTGCAAACAAATAAACCTATCTTAATAAGTTTAAGCAAGAATTAAGCTTATTAAAGAATATTAAATAGCTCATACCTTCTCTAGAGAAGTCCATGTAGGAGTACCTGGGTGGCTCAGTCGGTTAAGGGTCTGCATTTGGCTCAGGTCATGATCTCCAGGTCCTGGGATTGAGCCATGTGATCGGTTCCCTGATAAGCAGGGAGTCTTCCGGCTTCTCTCTCTGCCTCTACACCCCCCCCCACTACTTGTGTTTTTATTCTCTCTCTCTCTCTCAAATAAATACACAAAATCTTAAGAAAAGGAAAGAAAGAAAGAGAGAAAAAGGAAGGAGGGAAGGAGGGAGGAAGGAAGGAAGGAAAAAGAAAAAAGAGAAGAAGAGGAAAGGAAAGGACAGGAAAGGAAAGAAAGGAAGAGGCTTGGAAATTACAGGGCCAGGGACAACATGTCCATCCCGCCACAGACCTGCCCTCAGAGATGCTCGGCCCCCCTTCCTTCACGAAGCACAGACAGTACATCTTGCATCATAAACACCCTGAGGCTGGACAGTGCATGATTCCGCTAGAGCATGTTCAACTGCTGCATCTGGACACTAACCACAGTTTTCTTCATCCTAACTGGAGTTTCAAATGAGGTTTGGGACCCAACCATCAGGCTTTTATAGAGGAGTAAGGATTCATAAAGTCAGGAATTCCCCCAAAACTGGATCAATACTGGAAGGTGCTGGTGGTCCAAAAGGAATGACAACTGGAATCCTGAAATCCAGGGTTCTAGTCTCAGTTTTCCAGAATTTAGGCCAGTTACTTAAGCTTTCCAAAGTTACAGTCAGAAATTGAGGTTTTTCCTGTAGGCTTTATGTAGCAACAACTTTACCATATTTTATACTCTTCTATAAAATGAGAAAAGTACCTCCAAGGTTTATTTAGACTACTATGCAAATATAAAGTGGTAATAATATCATTATCACAAAATAGGGATAATATTTTCCCCTGCATAGAACTGTTGATAATGAGATAAGATCATGTGGAGTCTTTTTGAATTCCCAAAAAAGTTGGACAAACACAAGAAACAGATTTTTAATCACTTGTGTTAAAAAGAAAAGAGTAGAATACTTAAATGTAGTTCTAAAAATCGCAAGTTACATTGTTGCTAAAATTCTTTGAAAAATACTGGATCTTTTTCTACAGTTTCTGTTTTGATGGTAAATGAAGTTTATGTACAAATATTGGTTGGCAAGAGTGACCTGTTTCCAAAGTAAAGGGACCATGTATTTGTTCTTGTTCCTATTTGCCTGTTTCTTTGTCTGGCAGGGGCTTGGTTCTCCATGCTTTTCAAAACAAAATGTAAAACATAAAATGTAAAAAAATCAAAAAAAGGATTGCAAATGACAAAAGCCACACACACACACACACACACACACACACGTGCACACACATCAAAAAGAATCACTTTCTACTCCCTTGGACTAAACCACTTAAACCTAAACTCAGAAATCAGGGCTTCTTCTAGAACCTAATAGAAAAAAAAAAAAAAAAGAGGCGCCTGAGGGTGGCTCAATGGGTTAAAGCTTCTGCCTTTGGCTCAGGTCATGATCCCAGGGTCCTGGGATCGAGCCCTGCATCGGGCTCTCTGCTCAGCTCAGAGCCTGCTTCCCCGCCTCTCTCTGCCTGCCTCTCTGCCTACTTGTGATCTCTGTCTGTCAAGTAAATAAATAAAATCTTAAAAAAAGAAAAAGAAAAAGAAAAAACTGAAGAGAACAAGGATGGAAAACACTGCTATCTGAAGCTGCAGAGGCGCAAGTATGAGACTGAGGAGAAGGATGGTGGGCCATCTCAACAAAACCCAGCAGGTTTTATAGTGTTTGGATCCAAACTGTTTCCTGTTAGATTTCCTATGTGACCCAATAGCTTTTACAATTCTGTTGCCAAAGTAGGGTACTTGTCTTGTGGTAAGGTCCCCTAAATGTGTCTCTGCTCTTAGAAATTCATAAGCCATTATCAACACACCTATTTCTTTTAAGATGACTCTTACATCAGGACCTTAACTATACAGCAAACTATGACATTTTGGATGGTGGGTACATTATTTTCTTGGTAGTTCCCTCCTCCTGTCATGTAGAAATGGAAAATGCACTCATACTTCTATTTATTATGCATTCTCTGGGAGTTGGATTCTTCCTAAGAAACACTGCTGTGGTTGGGGAAAAACTCACCCAGTACTTGGCCCATCACTCAAAAACAGGTTGGCTCATAGCTTATCACATTCCCCATAGAGCAAAAGGACTCAGAGCACAGCCTGTTATTTAGATCTAGTTAAATATGCCTCACTCCAAGAAAAAAGGCAAAGTAACCCCAGTTTGCCATTGATATTTCTAGCTTCTCTTATTTCCTCCTTCCCTGTACAAAAGAATCCTATTTTTGGCCCATTCCTCTCATTCAATCAAGAAATGTTATGAAATCGTATGTTTATTGGTCAATACATTATAATTCAGAATGAACAAAATTCTGTCAGGCTACTACTATAGCTGAGTACTTGCATTTTTCTTCAACAACTTTCAAAGAACAGCAACCTGATTCAGGAGAAATCTGAGAGCTATGGAGAAACTTGAAATGTTACTGTAAAGAAGAGTCTAAAGATATTCCTCTAAGGAGACCAGAATCGTACTCAATAAATTAAGTCTAATATTTTCTGTGATTTCAATGGAGAGAATATTGTCAGGTGGGGAACAGGTAGATGGATAGATAACTAATAATTCTGACACCACTACATGGTCCCAGCGAGTGAGGACATGAGGTAATCGAGTAGAAGAAAATGTTCACCTCTAATACTCTGGCTCAAATGTGGAGCACAACTGTTCTCTAAATTTCTAGTACTAGAGTTGACAGGAATGGAACATTTAAATAAATTCCACTTAAAGCTCAGATATAATAAAAAGGGAAACAAACCAGATAAAAACAAAACCATACAACTAGGCAACATAATTCGCAAAATATCATTTGCTCATATTTTATTCTGTAGTCTCTAGAGAGGCCTTTCTCCCGAATCCTACAGTTCCAGGCTCCTTTTCCTGTGGCCTATTTGGCAGGGGCCATCTTTAACAAGACGGAGGCTGACCCCAGAAAGCAACAGTTATTTCCTCCTCCACTTTTAAGCCCACTGTCTCAATGTTCATTCTTTTCCACAAATCCTCCTCTTCACCACATCATTGACTCCAGGAATATCCAACTCTTCAAAGTGAAAATACACTCTCCTCCCACCCACATAGGTGTGGTTTTACCACTTCACAGAATAACCATATCAGAATCCAACGCAAAAAAGCACCAAACAGACACATGCATGAGTGCAAGCATGCATTCTCTCTCTCTCTCTCTCTCTCTCTCTCTCTCTCTCACACACACACACACACACACACACACACAGTAGCAAGAGTCTCAATTCTCTGCAGCACCAGATTTAACTCTGGGGACGACTGGCAGTCAAGTTTGAAATCAAAAACACCAAAGATGAATTTCCCTGAAGAGAGTGGCCAGTTCTGTTACCCTGTTGCAGCTGTCTCTTAAGAAAACAAGCCAAAAGGGCGCCTGGTGGCTCAGTCTTAAGCAGCTGCCTTTGGCTCAGGTCATGATCCCAGGGTCCTGGGATGGAGGCCCACATCAGTCTCCTTACTCGGCGGGAAGCCTGCTTCTCCCTCTCCCACTCCCCCTGCTTGTGTTCTCTCTCTCTCTCTCTCTCTCTCTCTCTCTTTCTCTGTCAAATAAATAAATAAAATCTTAAAAAAAGAAAGAAAGAGAGAAAGAAAGAAAGAAAGAAAGAAAACAAGCCAAGAAAATAAGATAGGGACAGGGAAGTGGACAACCAGTTGTCATCTGCTTCTTCAAGGTCCTGAAACATATCATGCTATAGCACAGACACATCTAGCAAGCTCTGATGGACTTATAATAATTGAAATGGAGAACAAGAATGTTTTTAGATGCTGTCATAAACCTCAGAGGTCAAAGTTTCTGATAACACATGGCAAAGAAGCAGATAGAAAACTAGCTGTTTTCTATCTTGGTTTGGTTAAGATTACTTCCACAAAGCTCCCAAGTTTTAAGTTTTCTGAACCATTAATACATCTTTAGTGTATATACCAAAGCACTACTGCTAATAGCTGTCTTTTCCTCATTCTTTCAGAAATGGAGTGACCATTATGTGATGGAAATGGCTTCTTGACACAGAAGTCAAGCAGACTTAGAGTCCAGCCACTCCTTTTGTTAATAAAAGTCTAAGTAAATCAACTTAGTTGTCTAAAAAATACTACTGAACACCTACAATGTGGGAGATGCTAAATCCTTGTGTATCTATAAAACACAAGAAGATAAAGTTGATCTGTCGGAGGTAGCAATGAAAGTTTGTAGTACAAAGTATGTCGACAGGGCTTGAAAGTAGAACAGAAATTAGTTAGATGTTGTTTGTGTATGAGTGTGACCTTAAGGACTCAGGCAAGAAGGCATGTGGTTTTAAAGGGACCTGAATAAGGCCAATGTGACAAGATGGGAAAGTACTAGAGATGAATCAGAAGAAATATTTAGATCAGATGGGTGTCGTTTAGGCCACATTAAGAATTTGGGTCCTAATTTTTAAGGTAATGGGAAGTCACTGAAAAACTCCAAGAAAGAGAATGCCATAGTCTGATTGAAATATTAAAATATCACTTACAGATACTAGTATGGAGAATGGGTTGTGCCTAGGCACAAGTTAAATCTCAGTCACTAGTTGGGAGGATTATTCAATCATGTGGGTGATAAACGATTTTTGTCAAGAATCCACTTAGACAGGGGAGTTGGAAAGAAGGGTTATTTGTTAAGGAAGGAGTAGGCAGGAAAAGAGAGAAATGTTCTAGGCATGCCCCAAGGTTCTGATCTCTGCACTGAGTAAAGAGATTCCATTCACTAAAAAAGGGAACACTGTGAAGATTCAGGTTGGATATGTATGAATTCCACTTAGAACTTTGAGTTTGAAATGAATGTGAGACACCCAATTGGAGCTAAGGAGGCAGTAATTGGAAAAATAGCTTTAGGGTTCAGAATATTTGTCTTGGTTAGAAGCAAAACTTTGAGAGTTCTCCTGGCATGCAAAAGGTGATTAAAACCAAGGCTGTGGATAAGATTTTCTGGATACATGTTTTTAAATGAGACATCCAGTGAAGGTGTCTTGAGTTTTTTTCTGATTTTTTATAGACTCCCAGCAAAGTTCAATTGGTTCATCCTGACTTAAAATGTTTTCAAGAGCTATGTTCTATGCCACCAAGGTATGGACTCTCAACCAATTGCTGTAACTACTTAAGAAAATCCAAAATTTTTCCTTGAGAAAAATGTTGACTCTGTGCATAGATACCACTATATTAGCCAATTCCTGTGTAGGTGTGTTGATCTTTTGACCGGGATAGACTTCACATTTGTGTACTCAAGTGTACACAACTGAAAGAGAACTTTGCCCCCTTTGAATCTAGGGTTTAAATCATATGGCCTTCACTTGATTCACAATGCAAAATACATACAATAGAGCTACTTCTTGGAAAATTCAATCATGGATGAAAGTCTTCTTTTTTGTTTGAGATAAGTATTTGTAGGGGAGGAGGGGAAAAAGATCTAATCCTCTATTAGGTTTATCAGTAAGAAAGTGTTTGCCATTGAAGGTCTTGGTGTTATTTTAATGCGCTATGTTTTCCCAAGTGAGGATCATTTTCACGTGTCTGTGAAGGTTAAGGTATTAAAGAACAAATTTCTGCAAGATTTCTAATTCCAAAACCAAACCCATAACAGCAATTCTGTGAAATGAGAAAGTAGAGGGGAGATGACCCATGTGCCCCAAATATGGCTCTGTGATGGCCTAACTTAATCCATAGCTAAACTCTGGCATAGCTGGATGACTGACTCTTAACTGTTTAGATGAGCTATCCTAAGGGAATCTGATTAAAACTATGGATCTCCCGGAAAACAAATATTGCACACACATGTGTGTGCACACATACATGCACAGTAGCACGTAAATTCAGAAGATTCACTAATCTTTCCAAGCCTAGGTTATAATAAAGGATCTTAAATTAAGTACCTGAAAAAAATTAAATAAATAATTAGAGGTAATATGAGAAACTGCTTAAGAGTATATGCTCTGGGATCAAACAGAGCTCAGTTTAATTCCAGGTTCTGCCCCTTCTGGCTGGAGAGCTTTGGGCAAGCTATGTAATTTCCCTATGCCTCCATTTTCCCATCTATAAAATGAGGCTGATAATATATTTTATATCATAGGGTCAAGGTAAGGATTAAATGAGATAATACATATAGAGGGCTTAGCATAATGTCTCTAACATAGTAAGGACTTAATTAATAGTAGCTATTAGTTATAATTAGTTTAATCAATCAATTTAATCAATCAATTGAAGTTATCATTTTTAGTTAAACTGTTCCCATTTCCCCATAAGACCAAGAACATCAGATTGGTGCCTGGATGGCTTAGTCAGTTGAGCGTCCGACTCTTGATTTTGACTCAGGTCATGGTCTCAGGGTCATGAGATGGAGTCCCCAACTGGGCTAAGTGGGGAGTCTGCTCCTTTTCCTCTCCATCTTCCTCTTCCCCTGCTCATACTCTCTCTCTTTCTCTCTCTCAAACAAATTAATTAATAAATCTTTAAAAAAAAAAAGGCCCAGAACATTAGAGAAGTGGTAATCAATCTACAAAACACTATGCTTATATGTAAATGAAAACTATTTCTTAGGAAGGGTATATAGAATCATTTTTCAGATTTCCAATAAGGTCCATGAATGAAAAATGTGGAGACTAATGCAAAAAGGCAAACATGAGTTGGCTCGGTTCTTTTTTTTTTTTTTAAGATTTTATTTATTTATTTGACAGACAGAGATCACAAGTAGGCAGAGAGGCAGGCAGAGAGAGAGGGGAAAACAGGCTCCCCGCCGATCAGAGAGCACGATGTGGGGCTCGATCCCAGCACCCTAGGATCATGATCTGAGCCAAAGGCAGAGGTTTTAACCCACTGAACCACCCAAGTACCCCTTGGCTCAGGTCTTTATGAAGGTACTGACCCACAATCACTCTTCCTCAGTCTCCATTTCAACAGGACACTCAAGCTCTGAGCATATATTTATCTTATAAGCTGTTTCTCTAAAAAATAATAGTGGCCTCATGGCTCACTAACTGTCACTAAGCTCCTTTATTGATCTGATTCTATTTCTGGACACTCTGTCATTGACCTGAGTATGCCTAGCCCATCCCACAGCCCCCTGGATAGTCAAGGATGCGTTAACATAAGAAATGACAGAAAACCTCCCAGGTAAGTTACTGAACGTTGGAAAATTACTTTAAAATCTCTTCAAAATTGCCAGCAATCGTCACTGCTTCTCCTGTTTGGAACAACTTCTCCCATTCCCTGAGTAATTTCAACTTGTGCCTTTACTGCCCTTTTATTTTCTTTCCTAATCCAGACTTCCTACTTTGTCCTATTAAAAGCTAGCATTTGTAGTAAGAATACCCTTTCTGTTGACCAAAGAACAAATCACGGTTTAAATCTAGAAATCCCAACTCTTCTCTGCAGTTCATTGCATCATGCTCAAAGATTCTTTTGTTGTTGTTGTTGCTAGGCATACAACACGGCTTGTTTTATTTTTTTCCCAATTCAGAACTATTTTGAATGCTTAAAAGAGTCTCCTTCCATACAACCAAGAATGTACTGTATTGGAATGAACATTTTAAAGCTTTAAGATTTGGAACACTTCCAAAAGCCTTGCAAAATTAGGGTTAAAGATGAAGCATGTGGTTCTAGGGTCAGTGAGCTTTGTTTTCTGAAAACTTTGACTTGCTGATGTGTTTATACATTATGTGGCGCAAATAAAAGCCGTCTCCAACTCATGCCATTGCTATGGTTATCTTTATTTTAGTATCCCAATTTCTGTTCTTAACACTTACTGCAAATATTGCAGCCATGGATCTCTTAGCTCAAATAATTGCTTAATAGACCATATCTTCACCTCAAATGAAGCAGGTCCTTTATGAATACCCACAAAAAATAACAGATATTTGTGGTATTTACTATACACTAGGGGTACGCTGATGCTGTCATACATTCTTTGCCACACTGGTGAGAGGACAGCTACCATTCCCATTTTATAGGTGGATAAACTAAGGCTCAGGTTTTAAGTGACTTGCCCTAGCACAATGAGTCTAAGGTATTGATTTTTAACTCAAGTATGTCTGACTCTAAAGCCCTTGTTTCTCTGACTAATAAAGAGGGATCCAATTGATTTCATCAGAACCTATGAAGGAACTTTATAAATTTGTGAATTTTTGAGCTCCTAAAGCTTCTAATTCAGGAGGTCTAGGTGGAACGTGGAAAACTGGTAAGGACTGGATTAATGGTATCTATTGTTAGTTGTTAGTTATGCTGCTTCAGTTTTTTTAATAGGACCAAGAAGAACATTAGAGAAGAGGTTATTAATATTCAAAACATTACATGAATATGCAAATGCGAATCTCTGGGAAATGTTCCATAATCTTGTTCAGATTCTCAATGAGGCCCTCAAACCAAGAAAGTTAAAAAACCACTGGATAGAGGCAAACACAAGTAGGCTTGTTTCATTTTTTTTTTTTAACAAAGGTTCCTACTCACACTTAACTACATTTTATTCACCCTTTAAGAATACTAATATGCTCAGAACAGGCATGTTTATTTTATATATTGTCACTTTAAACTCTGTAGGTCACAAAATGTCTACAAACTTCTTTGTTGCTCAAATCACAAATACCTTGGACCGTTCCATTTTTCACACTAATGCTCTTCATTTATCCCATAGACCCTTGGAATTTCTAAAGCCCAGGTAATTCAGATTCATAGCCAGTTTGGGGTACAACTAGTGTTTACTAACCCTTTTGGTATAACATTAATCTTATTTATTAACTAAAACCTCTTTATTAAGTAGCACCAGTTAGTGGGCCCAAAATAACAAAAGTTTTCCTAAATATACTGCAAATATGCATAGATGCTAGAGCAGTCTTTAAATAGATAATGTACATTTTATTACCAAAACAAAATTCATAATAATTATTGCTTTTGCATACCTTTTTTCCTCCAAGCTGTTTATGAACATGAATGCCTGATTGTTAGGAATGCCAGCCTTGGTATGAGATAACCTTCTTCATTGTAGCACTAGGATCTGTTCTTTGAATTAATTTCTATGTGTGATATAGTACCCAATGTTGGTTACTTTCTCAACACTCATTATCCCCTTCTTTCTGATTTGTTTGTTTCAATGTGTCCAGCCCCAAGGGTGAATTATCATTGGCCCAAGTCGCTCTCTGCCAATGATTAGTCTAGTGATAGGCATTAACCCAGTTCTTATTCATTAATAAGGAAATTGGAGACAGGCAGTCTCGGTGTTCATTTAGTAGATAGATCACATTGTCATCAAGAACCAAAGTTCCATGTCAGTTTCAACTCTGCACAAATAACATATGCCCTTTAAAAAAACAAAGATTTAGGTTCCTGCCATACATTGATCTAAATCTATATTTAAGCATTATTTTTTACAGTAAAAACAGAATGACTTCTGTCAGCTTCAAAGCTGGAATTATCCTCAAATATTTGATAGCTATTAAAACTGATTAATTTAAAAATAATATGTATTAAAAGCTGACTAATTTGATCATATATGATATGCATCATGTATTAGTTTATACACATATGATCAAATTAATCAGTCTCCGATAAGTATAGCTAATATGAAATTATGTCTAGGAGCCTAGATGGAGAATTTCATAAGCAAGACAAGGAAATTGATGCCAGAAACTTCATCAAACAGAACATCCTGTATGAAGCTGAAGAGATAAACAATTGGTTGCCCCACTGCAATGATACAAAATTCTTTCGTTTCTTCAGATTAATGAGAATCTTGAACAGTTGATTTAAAAACAAGAACTTCAGCAATATGAAGTGCTACAGACAATGTTTAGAAGAATAATTTTTCTCACTATTTACAATGATTAGGATTTAAGTATTTGTCATGATTTTAGCAAGGACTTGTATATGCTAGACATTTTATAAGCAGAACATCATTGAGAGGACACAGACATGTTTCTCAACATTACACAATGGATGACTAAAAAAAGATCATAAGCAAGCTTGATTCAAATGTACTTAGTAGCTTATGTACATGCTTTGCATAATACATTACATGTATTATGATTCACTCAGTCCCGATTGTTTTATTGGTCTCATTTTGTTTTTGGTAGAGAACACTTTCCCAGTACCTAGAAGTTACTTGTCAAAGTAAAAAGCCCTAGCAAAAAGCCCTCATCTGAGAAAAACATGCTAGGCACTTGGGGGCAAGCCAATGCTAGAACTAGGGAACATCTAGTCTGCCATAGAAGAAAATCAATCAAATGGTTTATTTGTTTATTTGTTTGTTTATTTGTGGGTATCAAGGGCATTTTCTTTTTTTTTCATTTTTTTATTATGTTATGTTAGTCACCATACTGTACATCATTAGTTTTTGATGTAATGTTCCATGATTCATTGTTTGCTTAAAACACCCAGTTCTCCATACAATACATGCCCTCCTTAATACCCATGACCGGGCTCACTTATACTCCCACCCCCTTCCCCTCCAAATCCTCAGATTGTTTTCCAGAGTCTATAATCTCTCATGGTTTGTCTCCCCCTCCGATTCCCTCCCCCTTCATTATTCCCTTCTTTCTCTTAATGTCCTCCATGCTATTCCTTATGTTCCACAAATAAGTGAAACCACATGATAATTATCTCTCTCTGCTTGACTTAGTTCACTTAGCATAATCTCCTCCAGTTCCAACCACGTTGACGCAAATGTTGGATGGCTGAGTAATATTCCTTTCTGACAGCTGAGTAATATTCCATTGCATATATGGACCACATCTTCTTTATCCATCTGTTGAAGGGCATCTTGGCTCTTCCATAGTTTGGCTCTCATGGTCATTGCTGCTATGAACTATGAACATTGGGGGGCATGTGCCCCTTCTTCAAAGATACACATCTGTATCTTTGGGGTAAATACCCAGCAATGCAATTTCTGGGTCATAGGGTAGCTCTACTTTTAACTTTTTGAGGAACATCCACACTGTTTTCCAAAGTGGCTGTACCACCATGCATTCCCACCAACAGTGTAAGAGGGTTCCCCTTTCTCCACAACCTCTCCAACATTTGTTGCTTCTTGCCTTGTCAATTTTTGCCATTCTAACCAGTGTAAAGTGATATCTCAATTTGGTTTTGATTTGAATTTCCTTGATGACTAATGATGTTGAACATTTTTCATGTGTCTGTTAGCCATTTCTATGTCTTCTTTGGAGAAGTGTCTGCTCATATATCCTGCTCATTTTCTGACCTGATTATTTGATTTTAGGGTATTGAGTTTGAGAAGTTCTTTATAGATCTTGGATACCCACCCTTTATCTGTAGTGTTACTTGAAAATACCTTCTCCCATTCTGTAGGGCCTCTTTGTTTTGTTGACTGTTTCCTTTATTGTGTAGAAGCTTTTCATCTTGATGAAGTCCAAAAAGCTCATTTTCTCTTTTGTTTCTCTTTCCTTTGGAGATGTGTCTTAAAAGAAGTTGCTGTGGCTGATGTCGAAGAGGTTACTGTCCATGTTCTCCTCTAGGATTTTGATGGATTGTTGTCTCACGTTGAGGTCATTCATCCATTTTGAGTTTATCTTTGTGTATGGTGTAAGAGAATAGTCAAGTTTCATTCTTCTGTGTATAGCTGTCTAATTTTCCCAGCACCATTTATTGCAGAGACTGTCATTTTTTCACTGTATATTTTTTCCTGCTTTGTCAATGATTAGTTGATGATAGAGTTGAAGGTTGATATCCAGGCTCTCTATTCTGTTCCATTGATCTATGTGTCTGTTTTTGTACCACTGCCATGCTGTCTTGGTGATCATGGCTTTGTAATAAAGCTTGAAATCAAGCAATGTGATGCGCCCCCTTTGTTTTTCTTTGTCAACATTTCGTTGGCAATTTGGGGTCTTTTCTGGTTCCATACAAATTTTAGGATTCTTTGTTCCAGCACTTTGAAAAATGTCACTGGTATTTTGATAGGGATGGTGTTGAAAGTATAGATTTCCCTGGGGAGCACAAACATTTTAACAATGTTTATTATTCTGATCCATGAGCATGGAATGTTTTTCCATCTTTTTGTATCTTCAATTTCTTTTGCAAGTGTTATGTAGTTTCTAGAGTATAGATCCTTTACCACTTTGGTTAGATTTATTCCAAGACATCTTATGGTTTTTGGTGCTATTGTAAATATAATAAATTCCCCAATTTTTCTTTCTATAGTAACATTGTTAGTGTATAGGAAAGCAACTGATTTCTGTTCATTGATTTTTATATCCTGCCACATTACTAAATTGCTGTATGAGTTCTAGTAATTTGGGGGAGGAGACTTTTGGGTTTTCCACATAAAAATTCATGTCATCTGTGAAAAGAGAGAATTTGACTTCTTCTTTGGCAATTTGAATACATTTTGTTTCTTTTTGTCGTCTGATTGCTGTTGCTAGGACTTCTAGTACTATGTTGAACAATAGTGGCGAACGTGAGCGTCCTTGTCATGTTCCTGATATTAAGGGGAATGCTCTCAGCTTTTTCCCATTGAGAATGATATTCACTGTGGGCTTTTCATAGATTTTTTTAAATGAAATTGAGGAATATCCCCTCTATCCCTGCATTCTGAAGAGTTTTAATCAGGAAAAGATGCTGTATTTTTGTCAAATGCTTTTTCTGCACCAGTTGAAAGGACCATATGGTTCTTGTCACTTCTCTTAATAATGTATTCTATCACACTGATTGATTTGCAAATGCTGAAGCACCCTTGCATCCCAGGGATAAATCCCACCTAGTCGTGATAGATAATCCTTTTAATGTACTGCTGGATCCTCTTAGCTAGGCTTTGGTTGAGAATTTTGGGATCCATATTCACCAGGGACATTGGACTGTATTTCTCCTTTTTGATAGGGCTTTTGCCTGGTTTGGGGATCAAGGTAATGCTGGCCTCATAGAATGAGTTTGGAAGTTTTCCTTCTGTTTCTATTTTTTTAAACAGCTTCAGGAGAATAGATATTATTACTTCTTTGAATGTTTTGTAGAATTCCCCCAGGAGATCCATCAGGCCCTGGACTTTTGTTTTTTGGGGAGTTTTTTGGTCACTGCTTCAATCTCCTTATGGGTGGTTGGTGTATTCAAGTTGTTAGTTTCTTCCTGTTTCAGTCTTGGTAGTTTATAGGTTTCCAGGAAAGCATCCATTTCTTCCAGGTTGCTTAATATATTGGCATATAGTTGTTGATAATAATCTTTAATAATTGTGCCTATTTTCTTAGCATTAGTCATGATTTCTCCCCTTTTATTCATAATTTTATTAATTTGGGTCCTTTCTCTTTTCTTTTGGATAAGTCTGGCCAGTGGTTTATTGATCTTATGAATTCTTTCAAAGAAACAGCTTCTATTTTCATTGATTTGCTCTACTTTATTTCTGGTTTCTAATTCATTGATCTCTGCTCTAATCTTAACTATTTCTCTTCTCATGCATGGCTTAGGCTTTATTAGTTGTTCTTTCTTCAGTTCTTTAAGATACAAAGTTAATTTGTTATATATATAATATATATTAGTAATATATATTATATATACGCATATATATATGATATAAAGTTAATTTTTTTGAGGCTTGGCTGACTATGTATTTCCCCCTTAGAGCCACCTTTGCTGTATCCCATAGGTTTTGGGCCATGTGTTTTCATTCTTATTGGTTTCCATGAATTGTCTAAGGTCTTTGATTTCTTCGTTGACCCAAACATTCTTAAGCAGGATGGTCTTCAGCTTCCAAGTGTTTGAACATCTTCCAATTTTTTTCCTGTGATTGAGTTGCAGTTTCAAAGCATTGTGTTCTGAAAATATGCAAGGAATAATCTCAATCTTTTGGTATCAGTTGAGACCTGATTTGTGATTCAATATGTAATCTATTCTGGAGAGAGTTCCATGTGCATTCAAGAGGATTGAGTGTTCTGTTGTTTTAGGGCAGAATGTTCTATATATATCTATGAGGTCCATCTGGTCCAGTGTGTCATTCAAAGCTCTTGTTTCTTTGTTTATTTCCTGCTTAGATGATTTGTCTATTGCTGAGAGTGGAGTGTTGAGGTCTCCTACTATTAAGGTCTTATTATCAATATGTCTATTTTGGTTAACAGTTGGCTTATGTAGTTGGCTGCTCCCATGTTGGGGCATAGATATTTACAGTTGCTAGACCCTCTTGTTGGATAGACCCTTTAAGAATGATATAGTGTCCTTCTATATCCCTGACTAGAGTCTTTAGCTTAAAACCTAATTTGTCTGATATGACCCTTTAAGAATGATATAGTCTCCTTCTGTATCTCTAACTAGAGTCTTTAGCATAAAATCTAATTTGTCTGATATGAGAATTGCTACCCCAGCTTTCTTTTGAGGTCCACTGGTATGAAAAATGGTTCTCCATCTCTTTACTTACAGTCCAGATGTATCTTTAGGTTCAGAATGATATCTCATAGACAGCATATGGATGGGTGATGTCTTTTTATCCAATCTGCAACTCTATGCTATTTTATGAGAGCATTTAGGCCATTCACATTGAGAATGATTATTGAAGTTATGATTTTATTGTCATCATGTTGCCTGTAAAGTCCTTGTTTCTACAGATTTTCTCTGTAAATTTCTGCTTTATATCACTCTTGGGATCTTTCTCCTTTTATAAAAGCCCCCTTCATATTTCTTGCAGGGCCGGCTTGGTGGTCACGTATTCTTTCAGTTTCTGCTGGTCTTGGAAAATGTCTCTCCATCCATTCTGATTGACAGCCTTGCTGGATAAAGTATCTTTGACTGCATGTTCCTTTCATTTAATACCCTGAATATGTTTTGCCAGCCCTTTCTGGCTTGCCAGTTCTCTGTGGACAGGTCTGATGTTATTCTGATATTCCTCCCTCTGTACATAAGAAATCTCTTCCCCAGGGTGCCTGGGTGGCTCAGTGGGTTAAACCTCTGCCTTCGGCTGAGATCATGATCAGAGCCCTGGGATCTAGCCCTGCATCGGGCTCTCTGCTCGGCAGGGAGCCTGCTTCCACCTCTCTCTCTCTGCCTTCCTCTCTGCTACTTGTTATCTCTGTCTGTTAAATAAATAAATAAAATCTTTTTAAAAAAAATCTCTTTTCCCTCACCACTTTCAAGATTGTTTCCTTGGATATAACATTTGCAAGTTCTGTTATTATGTCATGATGTCAGTCTGTCCTCATTGATCTTGATCTTGAGGGGGTCCTCTCTGCTTCTTGGATATGAACGCTTGTTTCCTTCCCCAGATTAGGGAAGTTATCAGCCATGATTTACTCAAATATATCTTCTAGACCTCTCTCTCTCACCACCCCCCTCAGGAATCCCAATAATTCTGATATTAGAATGTTTCATTGAGTCACTAATCTCTCTCAGTTTGATTCCTTGGGTTTAATTTGTTTTTCCCATGCTGCTTCAGTTTGCTTCTTTTCTTTCATCTTATTCTCTAGCTCACTGTTCATTCTTTTGCCTCGCTTATTCTAGCAGTCAGAGTATCCAGTTTAGACTGCATTTCATTCATAGCATTTTTAAGTTTGGCCTGATTAGGTCTCATTTCTGCCCTTAGAGATTCATTATTGTCATTAACATTTTTCTCAAACCTAGATTTTGCCTTGATAATTATTACTCTAAAGCCTATTTCTAACATCTTGGTTATATCCATAGATATATGGCAGAGGCCTGTTCTGTGTTCTGTTCTGTGGCAGAGGCCACATTCTCTGGTTCTTTCTTTTGTTGGGGGTTCCTCCTCTTAGTCATTCTGTTGAGGGGTGGTTGAGGAAATGTGCAGAGCCCAAATTATTGACCACAACCCAAGCAAGATACACCTGTTTTATAGGGACCTTAGGGTTGTCAGCCTCTTGTTCTTCCAGCCTGTCTTCTAGGGGAGGGGACTGCCATGCTGTTACTTAGGTAACCCTGTTTGGGCAGGGTTGCCCTGCCCCCTGTGGGATGGGGATGGGCTCAGTGAAAACCAGTTTTGTGGGGGCTCTTTTCTCTGGCAGCTTTCTCTGGCAGCTTTCCACATCTCTCCCAAGAGTCAGAACATAAGTGTCCATATCCAAGTCTCTGTCTCAGAACAGAGAGATCGCAGTCTGCTCTTCACTGAGCTCTCCAGGCCACACTGCCTTGTTTCTGTCTGTGCTGCTAAAAACCACAGGATCCTGGGGTGTGCGCCTCACAGCAACACTCTCAGGGCCAGGCAGGTCTCTGCCCTTTGTGCTTCTAAAACTGCAAGCTGCCCCCAGTTCTCACACCTGCCCCCCACTAGCTCCAGGTTTTAGTCTGAAGGGCTGCCCTAAAGTCCTTTCCCCACCACTACTGGTCTGCAAGTCTGTGCCTGGTCTCCAGCCTGGGTGGTTTTTGCACTGACATGGGGCAGAATCCTGGAGACTTCCTCCCCCTTCTGCTTATCTTCCAATATCTGCCCATAGTATCACAGCTCCCTGCTTCATACCTCGAGACCAAGTGTTGGAGATATTCTCTATTGAGATCCACTCCAGGACAAGATGATGATTTCCTCTTCTGTACTCCTCTCCTGCTGGGGACACCACTCCTCCTCACCAGACCTGACAAGCTGGGCTTCCACCACTCAGGAATGCAACTCCAAGGCCTCTCCCTGCACAGATCTGGACAGTGCCTGGGTATAGAGGGCATGCTCAGAAGCTTCCCAAGGGCACACACATTGCTCAAGCCCATTCAGCCAGCGGAGAGGTTTCCGGCCAAACCCCACCCTCTGCAGCCTGGCAGTGAGCGATGAGTGAGCATGCGGTGGGCACTGTGCAGGCCAGGATTCCCTGGGCTGAAGTGTCCTTTCCCGGTCCAGTCCTCTACCCCGACTTAGCAACAGTCCCCTGTGCATCCAGGGTAACGCCAAACTCTGCCCTGTGAGGGGATCCAGTATGTCGTCTGGCTGGAGCCCTGCTCGGTGGGACAAAACTGTAGGGGCCCCCAGGAACAGGGTCCAACCAAACTGTCTAAAATAACAAACTGGGTTCTCCTTCTGGCTCTTCCTCTAAGACTGTTATTTTGGGGGTAAATTACTTAATATATTATGACAACTAATATTTATTTAGTCTTTGTAATATCATAAGAATTTTATCAAGCCCTGAAAGTAGGTTTTCTCATTGAACCAACATATTATCCCTATGAGGGAGCTAGTATTATTGGCCTCATATTCATATCAGAATCTGAAGCTCAGAATTTATATCTAAGTGCACATGACTAGGGAGTGGCAGAGTCAGAATTTGAACCCAGACAGTCTGATTCCTGAAACCTCTTAGACATAATTACATGAAAAACATATTGATAAGATAATTTCTAAGAGACTTTTATGTTTTAACATTTTTAAACATCTGTATTTCCAGATACCTTGTCCTTAAACAAAATATAATTCAGCGAGAAGCGTCTTCAATGCAAATATATATGCTATAGGGCTATACATAATACAAATGGCAAAGCTCAATTTAATAAGTATTAATTGAGCACTGCAAATGTGCCATATGTAGTTTAGATATATGATCAATAATACTCTGAGAAGTCACACATGTATGAGGAAGATATTCAAGATGGGAAAGCTTCCAGTTTAGGGAGGAAATGGCAAGTGTAAACTGATCTTTTTTTCTTTTCTTTCTTTCTTTTTTTTTTAAGATTTTATTTATTTATTAGACAGAGATCACAAGTAGGCAGAGAGGCAGGCAGAGAGAGAGGAAGGTAAGCAGGCTCCCCACTAAGCAGAGAGCCCAATGCGGGGCTCGACCCCAGAACCTGAGCCAAAGGCAGAGGCTTTAACCCACTTAGCAACCCAGGCACCCCAAAACTGATCATTTTTAATATGAGGCACATACTATGATGGAGATAGTCTTAGGATGCTTTTACGAAGAAACACAAAGCACTTAATCCATTCTGAAATGAAAGAAGAGGTCAGAAAAATCCACCTCTGGAAGGTAGATGTCCAAGCTGAGCCCTCAACAGAAAACAGGAGTCAGCCAGAAAGAGAAGGGTGGGTGAGGAAATCCACATAAGCAGATCCACAGGGCAGTAAAAATATGTTGCTGGAACCTCACGTAGGAGGCAGGATATAGTGGATGATGAAACTAGAGAGGAAGGTGGGGTCACATCATGGAGAAATTTAAATATTTTAGAAACCATAGCTCCTACCCCATGGGTCATGGTCAGCAAAGAAATTGCCCATGTTCTCATTTCCCTTCCCCTATGCCCAAAGGAGGCATCACTAAAAGATCACCAATCCTTTCCCACTGCACCTGGTCACAATGTGGCAGTCCTCCTCCAATCCCCGCCCTAAGCCGTGCACCACTAAGGGATTGGATTTGCATTCAATATGGATCCCATCTGCCATTCCAGTTATGGCTTATGAGCCACTAGTCAGAGGCTCTTACTGAGCTAGCTGTCTACAGTAGATAAGGGAGCTTGTTAAAAACAAAGTTTCAAATCTAGTACACTGAGTGAGGCCTGCTATCTGTATTTTTTTGTAACTTCCACAGGTAATCCTTATGCACTGCCTTGTTTGGAAACATGTGATGCAGCACATTCAGAATACTGAACAACATATCCAAAATCGCAGAGTGGCAGCCCATAAGCTAAATTTGGCTTTCATATGTCTTTTGGCTAAATGATTTTTATATGTTATGTCTTATATTTCTATTTTTTACTTCTCAATATTTAAAAATTAGTAAAAATCACATATCATCAGGATTTTGGGAGGGGGGCTTCTCTTTGACAATGAGAACATCTGAAGCTCTGGACTTCTATTCCAACAGGGAAACTACCAGTGGGAGCAGAATGAAGCTGCCCCCCTGGGATGGGGCACACATACACTTACTATTCTGTCCCAGTCCTCCTCTTGCCTGGATGCTTCCTGCCACCGCAGAGAAACACCGCTGTTTACCGCTGTGTTTCACTTTTATTTTGCTTCTACGGCTAGTGTGTACAAAGAAGAGGAAAGTGAAATATTTTTTTGGACTCCCATCTTAGTCAAAAGCAGGAAAACAAATGACAGACCAAAGAGGTCAGTCTTAGAGGCAGAACACTGAGGGATATTAGGGCATCAATCTTTCTCATGAAATTTCAAGAAAGATTAACGACATCCTTGTGCAACGACTTTGCCAAACAACTGTTTGAAGTCCGTTTCACAATTTTAATAATACCAGGGAAGTTTCATTCTGCACTGTTTTTCTCATATGTTAAAGAGCAAAAGTTCAGTAGAGCGCAGCAGAGAAGAAAGGTCCATCTCAGAGTGTCACACTCCTTGCTGCAGTACGACGTTCAGTGTGACAGAGCTGGACGCGGTGTGTCAGCAAAACCACCTTGTCGCAACCGGCTCCTGCTCTAATGAGGCCCTCAGCATTACCTTAAAATATGTGCTGTGCCAAAGCCAGTCTTGAATTTAGTGCTTTATGAATCACCCTGCTACACGTCCTGATTATTTGTGATCTCGTATTTGAATTTCCAATTGTATTGTGAAACTATAAATTATCTTGGGTGAATTTTGGAAGTACTCATTCCAGTAAACTTAATAGCAAGCAGGACTGTCTAAGGATAATGTTGATGTGTTGTGTTTTTTGTTTGTTTGTTTGTTTGTTTGTTTCGTTACATAAGTACAAGCAAATATATTCTAGTCATAACCCATTTAAACAATAGAGAAGAGGGCAACTGGGTGGCTGAGTCCGCTGAGCACCTGATTCTTGGTTTCTGCTGGGGTTGTGATCTCCAGGGATGGTAGAATCCAGCCTACCATGTGGGGCTCCCTGCTCAGCAGGGAGTCCACTGGAGGAGTCTTTCCCTCTGCCCTTGCCCCAACTCGTACAGTTCTCTCTCTCAAATAAATAAATAAATCTTTAAAAAAATAACAAACAAGAGAAAGGTGTAGAGAATAAAAGTGTAACTCTCTCTTACTTTCTTACCTCCCCACTGCTTCCCCCCACCATGGACCCCACTCTCATTATCAGAAGCACTCCATTACCATTTAGGTGTGCTTTTTTTCCAGACATTTTTCTATATAGTTAGATATATGATACATACTTTTGTCTGAAGTTTTATTATCATTTATGGAATCACACTATGTATTTTGTTCTACAACTTGCTTATAATATTGTTATATATTATATATATTATTATTATATAATAACATGTTTGAGAAATCTTTCATCGGTACTTAACCATATGATTTTTAACCATTCTATAATGCTCTGTATCAACCATTCTTCTATCAATAGATATTTAGATTATTTCTAGTTTTCCCTTCTGATGTAATAATTTTAATTCTCTTAATCATATGTCTTAGTGCACTTACGTATGTAAAAAAGATATCCAGAAGTGGCATTTGTCCTTTCAAAGTGTATGTACAGTATAATTTTTTAGGTACTCCCAAATTACATTTCTACCTGGAATGTACCCATCTTCTTGACTTACAAATATTCTAAGGGTTTGTCTTTTTGAAAGCAAAAATATGGCTCTGTTTGAATTTGCATTTGAAC
Organism: Taxidea taxus jeffersonii; assembly: GCA_003697995.1. Classification (NCBI taxonomy): domain Eukaryota; kingdom Metazoa; phylum Chordata; class Mammalia; order Carnivora; family Mustelidae; genus Taxidea; species Taxidea taxus. Next base: position 61,507 of record ML111815.1, read on the forward strand.
ATTTTTAACATATTTATTAACCACTTATAATTTATAAGATTTGTATTAAGTTGTTTTTTTCCTTCTTAATTTGCATGAGACTGTAGATATTAAGGCTGATATCTTTTTGTATATACATGTAGCAAAATTTTTTGTCAGGCTGACAATTGTTTTATAACTCTGCTTTTGATGTCTATTGAATAGAAATTGTTCACTTTTAAATATATAAATCAGTTGATGCATTCCTTCCTATTTTATGAATTTTGTGAATACCCAGGAAGATTTTACCCTCTGGAGAGTCATAAATATACTCTCCTTTATTTTCTTATATGTGTTACTCACCAGGCCTACTGACCTGGGTTTGAATCTCATAATTAGGGAAATGTGGTAGACACTGAGCATAAGCAAGACTCTTCAGGGCCCAGGTGGCAATATGCAATTAGAAACAGGCCCTTTCCTTCCCTTTTAACATAATCCAGCTCCAAAATCTTGTAACTTTGGGAGTATGGCATGTCCAGAGACAGCCTCTGAGATAATGCCATTCCCACTCTATGTACCTTCGTCATCACTCAGGCTCCTTTCCAGACCAGCAAAGGCAACTATCTCACTGGAACTATACCTAACAAACTGATTTTAATGGTTATAATATTAATAACAACAAAATCATTAATTATCAATAACTACGTTAATAGTGATGATGATGATTTTCATGCTTAACATTGCCAAGCACTTACGGTGTAGCAGGGATGACATATGTCATCTCATTTAACACTCTCAGAGACCTTATGATGTAGGCATTACTGCTACTATGACCATTAGCATCTACTCATATTTTCTGAAAGTGCCATCGCTAGTAACTAGCAGAGCCAGATTTTAAATGAATCTGTCTGACTCCAGAAGCTCTGATTATAGCCAAGGAATTATCCTGCCTCATACTTAGATGATTCATGAAATGAGCCCTTAAATATATCCAAAAGACAGTTGAGGGAGACTAATGAAGTGGCTGAAGTCCACAAACCTAGTAAGTAGGGGTTTGTGTCATCTAAGTTGAGTGTTCAATCTATAAAAGTGGAATGAAGAGTTGATAGAGAAAAGGAAATAGAATAATTTCCAGATGGATATAAGATCTGAATGTGATAAAAAATTAATTCATGGAACTACTAAACAAGATCAGGTGATTTTTCAAATAACTTGGAAGAGGAAATAAACTTTCTAAATATCAAACAAAACTCAGAAACCACTAAAAATAGATGTTAGATTCTCCTATGTAAAAATAAGAACTTTCTGCATTGCAAAAATGACCAAAACTCAATGACAAATGATAACTTTGGGGAAAGAAGCGGTAGGAATTTGCAACCAACGTCACTAATAAAAGAACAAAAGCCTTAAACTTACATAACTCAGTAAGAAAAGTGCAAAAACCAAATTGAAATAAAAAACCAGAAGTCAAACATTAATAGAAAATATTTTTTAAAAATTGGTTCTTAGACACATGAACTATTGTTTGGCCTCACTGAAAATTTTTAAAAATAGTAAACAGAATTATGATGAGGTTTCATTTCCATTTACCAGTATGGCCATGATAAGAGAGAGAGAGAGAGAAGGAGAAGGCGGGAATTATGTTAGACAGAATCAAAGGGAAAATGCATTAGGTAAAATGAATTATGAAAATGTGTATTTCTTACACATTGTTGGTTGAAAACTATATTAGTATATCACTCTACAGAAGAAGCTTAAAACTTAATTCTTCAAAAATAAAATTGCACATACTCTTTGATCCAACAATTCCACACTTAAGTATGGTGCTACAGATACATGATCACCTATGAAAATGGTATGCATATAAAGATGGTCACCACATTGCAATAGCAAAGACAGAAAATAACTTAATAACAGACTATTTAATATTTAATAGGATGAATAAATTGTGCTATATCCATATAAGGAAATACTTCAGAATCAGTAAAAAGAAATAAACAGCTTAAACAGACAACTCTATTATTAAATTAAAAACCAAAATACAGAGGAGTATATAGATTATGGTAATATTTGTGGGGGAACATTTCCCCCTTCCCTGACACACACACACATAAACACACACACAGAAAATCTCTGGAAGGATTCAGAGAACAGGAAGAAAACTGAATGGTTGGGAAATAGAGGAGCTGGAGTGAAAATTCTTTTTCACCATATACTCCTGTGCATCTTTTGAATTTCAAATCAAGTATAAATGATACCTATTAAGATTGAAATGGTGAATGTTGTTGGGAAATTCACAAGGATGTCTTTATCAGAAAGCATTTTTTACAGAAAAAAGATATCAAAGATGACCTTGCTATCTATCACCAAGAAAATAATTTTATAAGTGGTACATGGAATAGTGTGCAGCTGTGAAAACACTAATTTAGTCTTTATAAATGTTCACTTTTAATATTAAAAAACACATACAATCAGTGTAATCTGATCCCAATATTTATAAGACAAAAACCAGGCATATGTATGTGTAGGCACACATCTAGGTGTGTTTGTGAAGGAGGGTCTAGGCTTTTACAATTTTTAAATACCTTGGAAATAAGGGGTGGCAGTGAATAATTGCTCTAGTTTTTTATTCACTTTTGTGTTGTTTGAATTGTACAAAGCCATGTGTTCCATTTTTTGTTAAATATATAGAATCGTACAAATCAAGTCATTGAGAGCTTATTTGTAAAAGGAGGATAGAGAAGTCAAGGACCTGGTGGTTATATGATACTAAGTTATTTTATTATTTTCCTCTGAGTTTCCCAGACATGCACAGTTTCTACTTTATCTACTCGATATACTCAAATATTGAGAAATATATATAAATGAGAAATATGTACTTTTTTATAATATGTTAAGGTTTATATGCTGAAATTAACCTATAGTCAACATCTGAGAGCTCAATAAAAAAAAATTGGTATTGTGTAAGATTGATGAATCACAGACCTGTGCCCCAATACAAATAATATATTATGTGTTAATTTTAAAAAAGAAGCATTTGATAAAAAGCTAGAAAGGTTCTTGATTGGGTTAAAAAAAACAACAGAAAGTGAGGTTTCAAATTAAGTAAAGAAAATAACCTCAATTTTAACTCCAAATTTCTTATTATGTACTTATTCTTTTGAAGCCCTGTGTCAGGCCAATTTACAGATGGTCTGGTAAGCCACAGGAAAATAACCTCACTTAGCTCATGAATCATAAACAGTTACTCTAAATAGTTATTAATGCAACTTCTCAAGGCATCTGCCTTACCTCAAGGGAACGTTTTACCCATAAGTCTGAATCTTGCTCAAAGTAAAATGGGTAGATTGATACCCTGCTTATAACTGAAGCTACCTCCTAATGAAGTCCTTTGGGTACTTTATAATCTAAATTTCCCACCACAAAGAAGGATTAAAATGAATTCAATTTCATACAGAAGTTCTATTCTGTAATTAACAAAGTTTATAAGAAGGCGCATGTTCAACAGATTTCACAATTAAAAACATGGGCACTCTAAAACGCTGGAAGACCTTCACTTTCAGATTTTTTAGAATGCCAGCTATATGCACAGAAAGCACGTTTTCCACATGTTCTTTGGTGTACTTGAATCTTTAGCTGTATTTAACAGATATTAACCAACAATGAGTTTTCCATTTTCAAGAAAAGTCACTTATCTTCCATAAGGCTAAAGAATTAGTCCTAAATGGGAATGAAACCCTCTAAGGACTCAACAAGGCAAATCAAGTTCTGTCCAGAGTTACTCAAGTACTGTTCCACTTTGTTCCAGGGATGTGGATACTTAACTTTATTATTTTAGATAGGAAGAATGCATACTATATATGTTTTTGCAACATAGCTCAACATGAATCATTTATAAATGACAGTAAAGAAATGGGTATAGGGGCGCCTTGGTGGCTCAGCCAGTTAAGCAAGCAACTTTTGGTTTCAGCTCAGGTCATGATCTCAGGGTTGTGAGATGAGCCCCATGTCAGTCTCCATGATCAACACGGAGTCTGCTTGAGGTTCTCTCCCTCCCTTTCCCTCTGCCCCTCCTCCCTGCATTCTCTTTCTCTTGGTCTCTCATTTTTTTCTCTCTCTTAAATAAACAAATAAATCTTTAAAAGAGAGAGAGAGAGAGAGAATGGGTTTAAGAATACTGGACTACTACCATGCATGATTAAGTACATTGATGACAAAAAGGCTTTCTTAAAAGGCAAAAGATCAATGATATTCTATGCCATACATGAAATATCCAGGGCTTCATTGTAAGCAATGAATGTAAAAATACTCCCAGAACTCTGTTTTGATCAACAGACTAAGTCTCCGTCCCTAGCAAATATTTTGTTTATACAAGAATGAAGTGTTTCAGTTTCTTTCTTTTTATCCTATGAAATGGATGCTCTGGTGAAGATTATACAACCTAGAAAACAGGAGCAAATTATAATATTAGAAAGAGCACAGTACTAGAAATCAGGGAATGTGAGTTCTAGTCAAATCTCTCTTAAGAACAGGCTGAGCACCAAAGGAAAGTCAGTTCTTCTCTATGGTCCTTAGTTTCCTCATTTTGCAAAATAAAGGGTTAACATTAAACCTTCCCTAAGGTCTCACCAGGTCTAAGGCAATATAGAATAATGTTTAAAAGACTGTCCTCAGTGATATGTACTGGTTGCGTAAGTCTGAGCAAATTATTAACTTTTGTGTTTCAGTTCCTTATCTGGAAAACAAGGATAATAATGTACACCACATTGGATTATTGGTAGTTATCCATGAGTTAATATGTGTCAAGAACCAAACCTGCTCCCAATAATCATGATGGCAATGATGAAGATGAGGATGGTGGTGTTGCTTTTAGTGATGATGATGATGATTTTATGGACTGAGCATTAAGAAAGAAGGTAAGGTACAAATATTTGGATCAGCTACAAGTTTTATAAAATCCCAGGAAATACAAAATATGAAGATATATATTAGTCAAAGGAGAAGTTTAGTTGAGAAACCTTATTATATAAGTACCACATATATTCATCATTTTTTAAGGCAACTTGTGCCTTAGATACTTAATCATTGGGTAGATAAATCCCCAATTCTACTAATTTCTTTAGTACCAAATTACATTAAACTTAAATATTTTATTTCAAGTATAGGGACTCAAAAACAGTCAAATATAAGTTTCCTATTAGACATAGAGACTCACTGAGAATGATCCAAGTCTATTATCCCTTGTCTTGTTCTTATCCAGTGGTATCCATCAGACCATGCTTCTCTCACCATTCTTGCCAAGAGATGTTTGTTTCTCAGTCATTTGGTCATGAGATGTTAATCTGTGCAGACTGGCCAACTCATCCAAATGAGTTAGAAAAACATGAGACTAGCATGCAGAACATGTGCATGCAAAACAAGAGATCAACAGTGTTTTTCTTCTTTCCATTTTGTCTGGCTCTGTCAAGATTCTGAATTGCTCAGTGTCCACAGATGACATTCTTAAAAGATATAAGAACACAATACATCCTTTTTCTACATCATTCAAAGAAAAACAAGAATTTATTCCTGATATTTCGTCTTTAGATTCTAAGGTCCACTTTTTCTTAGGTAACTAACATATTATAGTTATATGAAATGTGAAAATGAAGTGTTCCTGGAACCCTTTTTCATTTCCTTTACTTTTTTCTCTCTTAAGAACAGAGTCACCATTCCAAGCCACCAGCCTTTTATAAAGCCACTCTCAGAAACATTTAGTCCCACACTCCTACAGAAAAAGACTCTTCACAAGTGAATAAATTAATCCATATACCACCTGGAAATGGAAATCCTTAATACCTAAATCCATAATCCTTCTGCCCAGATGGCTAGCAGTTTCACTCCTGAATTTAGCTGGTCCATTGTTCTTTTCTGATTCATGGGGGCTCATTTCTCTTCAGTGCAGCCATTCCCTGGAGAAGCCTGGTCTAGTGACTGACAACATGCAGTGACTTAGGCGGACCTCCAGGAAGTTCTGCTTTGCCAAAAGATGGTGAAACTAGCTTGATGTTTCAAGTCCATGTCTCTGTGAAACTGGGGGTAGGGCATGGGTTGTAAGGTTGAAAACCACTCTCTTTTGGTTTACAGAAACACTATAGTTAGCAACTGACTGTAGCTATTAGCAATGTCCTAGAGCCATGTCAGTGCCCCCCAACCAATGAGAGATGATAGATCAACACGGTTAAGGATGGAGTTATTTTCAAGAAAAAGTACAGTGGTTTTAAAAACAAACTGTTAAAGTCAATCACACTATGTGGGAAAGTCCAACCAAATGTGTTTATGTTGTTTAAATACATTTTCTATACTACCTCCCAGTTCAGGGGGACAAAATCAGCCCTCGGCAAAGTTAAAATAAGTTTTTTGGAGGGTAATCTAATCTCTTCTTTTATCCTTCCAATGCCCAAGGATACACAAGTTCCTTTTTAAATTTACTGTAAACTGCAAACATATCCAATCATGTTAAAATTTTGTGCAAGATTAGAGGAAATTGGCTCAAAGTGAGGGCCTGAATTGTTTTCCTGCAAATAAAGTACATGAGCTTAGTAAATAGACTCAGTGACTTCTCTTTTGGGTACTTAGAGATTCGTTTTTACTTACTGATGGATGTTATTTTTCTAAATTTGAGATTCTTAGATTAGTGAGCTAGTATCCCTAATGAGCACATGTATCATTGCCTTAGAGTCACTTAGTCATCTCCATGTCAATTATTTCTGTCATGAAATAGAAACACTGAAAGAGCAAAGGCTTTGCCGAAGCCACTCCATACAGGTCTTACTAGGCATGGGCCATATAGCAAGTACAGTCCTAATGCCAAGTAAAAGCAGTAAAAAGAGATTTAAAAAACAACAGCAACTCAAACTGGCAATAAAAAATAAAATCCTTATCTTCCAGCTTGGCATAGAGCCTCATGAGGGCAAAAATAGTGACTCATTTACCTTTTTACTCCCTACACTGAGTACAGTGTCAGCATGTTATATAGTAGTTGCCTTAATCATTATTTGTCCATAATGAATGGATAGAGGAGGTCTTTTTAACTGACACATAAGACAATGCAACACGGTATAATGTTTAGAATATCCACTTATCATGAGTCTTTTCTCTCATCTGTAAATTAAGTCTTATAATATAATCAAGAGGGTAATTGCAGGACCCATGCTGACACAGGACCTGGCCTAGAGCAGATACTATTTGCTGAACTGGGATCTTAGATACTTTAAAATAAGTTAATAGGCAAAGAGAGATCATGCATTCACCCATTCACAGAGTTCGTTTAGATCAGAACAGCTTGTTACAAGAAGAGGAGGTGGGCTTTGCCTCAATATGGGGAACATTTGTAGGTAGTCTCCATTCCCTATTTATGGACACTGTATTTAGCAATAGCAAAGGATTTGGTAAGAACAACGTGCAACAGACCAGAATCCTAAGTCTGTATAATTGTTCCCTGAGCTACGAGGTACAGCGTCATTCAGAAGTACTAAGGGCACAATTGAAATTTCCATCTGTAAGCTCCCTTGGGCCAGCAACCCCAACCAGCTCAGCTAAGAGACTACTTTGATGAATCTGTACAACCAGTTTCACATTTAAGGGCTTAAATATCCATTTCAGAGTATCTACGTCTCTCTTGTTTCTCTTTTTTTCTATTAGGCACAATTTTGATTTTAACAGACTCATTTGCAACTGTATCAAGGAAACAGTAAGGTTAGATAAAGAAAATTATATCAAAATCCATCACATTTATTATTTAATAGCTATAGTAATGGGTTTAGTGTGGGCGGGAAAAGGAGACATCAAAATCGTGGTTTCTAAAGCAACCCTGTCCCCTATTATAGTGGTGAATTGAAAGTGGCTAGGACTACTTTATTCAGGTTTTACAAAAGTCAAAGTATGCTTTTATCCAATTAATAAACCAATAAATTTAGAGTGTATAAAGTGTTCCTCCTTTATAAAGGACTCCAGCCCAAGGTGAGTGAAATAAACATCTTAGCGAAGGACAGCATCAAAAACAGAGAGACCAACTTTTTATATGTTTCTCACTGTGACAAAAGGTTACAGTGATAAAGCTGATGATATTGATTAAATTTCCCAGGATAACACACTGGAGCCACTCATTTACCACAACAAGAGAACACTCTGTGTCCTCCAGATTTTATTTTGGATTGTTGGGGAGGGTAAACATCTCTCCTGCCCTAAAGAGGAACACCATGTGCTGTTGGAGACATTCATTGTTTCCCTACCTAAATAATTTCCGAAATATTCTACAGGTCTTACTGGTATCCACATAGAAGCACTCTTTGATGGTAATCAACTTTTTTATGTGTTGGAACAGTCTCTATCATGCTGTCCCACTGTTCAATATGATTCTTGCAGGGTTCCAGGAATTGTGCCCAGTGTGATGTCTCAAGAGCAATAGAAAAACAGCCTTGTTTTGCATTACTCTTTTTTTTTTTCCATTTTATGGCCACTAAAACAAATAACTTCTTTTTTTTTTTTAATTTACCAAACGTGTCTCCATCAAAGTTATTAGAACCAACTGCAGCCATGGGGGGAAATAAATCAGAAACAGTGAGGAGGACAAAGAGAGACTGGGTATTTTTGTCATTGCAACCAATGAACCACTGGGGTATGTAATAAAACAGCAACTATTTTTGACCAGAATCACTAATCTCCCATAGCCACTCTCAGATTCAAAACCTACTCAGGGTTGGCCTCCTCCTTGACAGTCAAACTATGTAGCTGCCTAATGGTATCCTTTGAGGAGTACCTGGAGTCTCTCTGGCCCCTAAATATTTACCTTGTTAATTTCTTTAGTCCTTAGATTCCATTGTTAATGTTTTATTCCTTGGGGTTAAGACCTATGGTTTGTTAGCATAGTAATACTCTTGAAACCCATAAAAAGTAGCTCACCAACCAAACTTTCTGTACACTGCAGAAGCAACACCTTCTCAAGAATGACTTCCTTTGGGGTTCTCCTCACTCTCCCAAGGCAACTAGATCACTGCACTCCAACTTTAATGTATACACAAATTATCTTGAGATCTTAGAATACAGTTCCTGATTATATAGGTCTAGGGTTGGGCCCAGGATTTTCTGTATTTATAATACATCCCTGGACACAGTAACTGCTGACCTGTAGACCCCACTTGGAGTAGCAAGTTCCTAGACTTTTCCCAAGGTCTCCAAGATTGGGACATAAGACCAGGGGTCAGCAATACTTTATTGTAAAGGGACTGATAGTAAATATTTTAGGTTCCGTGGACTACAGGCTCTTCATAGCAACCATTCAACTTGGCCATTATAACAAGAAAGTATCCATAGCCTGTATGTAAGTAAGTAGGCACGGCTAATAATAAAGTATTTGAAAAACACCTTATTTACAAAAACAGGCAGCAGGACAGATTTGGCCACAGGCCATGGTTTGTGGACCTCTGCTCTACCCATGCCTAATCAAGGCAAAGAAAAAAAAACATTCAGAATGAGAACAAGAGAGCAACCAGGAAGCAAAACCGTGTGTTTTAATATCCTCATAGAAAATTTGGGATCACCTTCAGAAGCCTAGCCTGGTGCTCTAAACAAACAGGACATGAGAAATGGAGTTACAAGTGTACCAAACCACTTACCACTTCACAAGTTAACGTGTAACTTGCTTCATGCTCATTTTGGGTTTTCCCTAGCAGAATAAGAGACCTAAGAGTAGGAAAGAGACAAAGTAAGCTTATACCGTGGGAGTTCATACCCCTACTACCAAACATTTGTTGATACAGGTAAAATCACATTTAAAAAAATCTTTTTGGCAGCCAGGAGGAGAAAAGATATTCCCAATATGCTGTAAGTTCACTGTACAAGCAACACAGATGGCCCTCCCCTTTGTCTTGCTGACTCTTGTACTTACCCACTCCACACCTGAAAGCCTAGATGTGTTGACACTCTAGTAGGCATGCTCATATGCCCAAATTCATTCACTCTTCAAACATTAACAGAGCATCAATTTTGTAACTGGGATAACAGTAATCCTGAAGAAAACATGGACAAGGAAGACCTAACCCTTACCCTCAGTGTTAATGGTATAGTGTTGGATTCAGACAAATATATATGTAATTAAGCTTCACTGTGATAAGAACTATGAGGGCAGGAATTCTGGTGCTGTGAGCAATAATAGGACAGACATATAGTTAAACTGTGACCTGAAGAATGAGCAGCTGTTAGCAAGAGTTGAAAGAAGATGCAAGGAGGTTCAGGAGGAGAGTAGTTTATGGAAGCAAAAGAAACCATGTATGTCAGAAGAAATGAAAAGCATTTAGTAAGACAAACAGAGTATAAATAGGAGGTAGTGAGAGATAAGATGAAAAAGTATGCAAAACCCAAATAATAAAAAGTCTTATAAGTAGGGTGACCTTATAATCTATCAATCAAAGCAGAACACATTTGTGAGTGAAAGGAAGGACTGTTAATTATGCTGAAATAACAAGCATAAACTGAGACTATTCCAGGAAAGTGGATATATGGTCAGCTTACTTATCAACCATATGAAGGAAAAAATAAAATAAAAATAAATAAACCATATGAAGGAGATAGGTTTTATCCAAGTGCAATGGGAAACTGTTAAATATTTAGGGCAAATGGTGATATGGCCATATTGGTGTCTCAAAAGAATTATTCCAGCCACATTATACCAAAATTGGAGGCAGGATGATCATGAGGCAACTACTACAATATCCATGTGAGGGATACTGATATCCTCAACTAGAGTCATGACATCAGAAAGAAGTGAACGGAGGGAAAAGCTACTGGGGACTGAGAATCTGCAGGACTCAGAATTGATTTGTTTGGCCACTGGGGGGGAGGTAGCAAGGAGAAAGAGGAAAGGGGGAGTCAAGGATGAACTCTTGGTCTCCACTATATGCAAATATATTCATAGTAGTAACACTCAACATTAGGAAGCATAGAAGTCATTATAGACCTGGTAGGATAATTGATAATTATTTTTTTTAAGATCCTATTTATTTATTTGACAGAGAGATAGAGAGAGAGCAGAAGTAGGCAGAATAGCAGGCAGAAGGAGAGGGAGAAGCAGACTCCCTGCTGAGCAGGGAGCCCAACACGGGTCTTGATCTCAAGACCCTGGGATCATGACTTGAGCCAAAGACATCTGTTTAACTGACTGATCCACACAGGCGCCCCTGGTGGGATAATTATGAGTGAAGTTTTTGTATATATTAAGCTTGAGAGGTTGTGGACTATCCTAATGGAAATGTCCAGTAGACAATTGGCTACATATTTGGATATGAAATACATGAGAAAAGATCAGGCTGAAGATATGATTGGATGGTCATCACCTTGTAAGTAGTAATTGAAATAACAAATTTCCATGTAGAATTTGCAGTATGAGAAAAGAAAGGCCTAAGACTGAGAAGATATGAATTTTATAGGCCCCAGATTAAAGCATGAAAAAACATTAACTTCCTTTATTTTGGGAAACATTGTATTACATTTTATTCCCTCTGAGATAAGCAACCTTGGTTGAGTAACTTCCTTTACAAACAGTTACCATTTATTAAGTGCATGTTCAACAAAAGGCACTGGCCTAGCCCGGCACTTAGCAGTCTTCTTATTGTATCTCAAGCTAACAGACACCAGACCATGTATGATTCTTAGCAATGGACCCAACCATGCTCAACCTAGAACTTCTACTAACAGAGATAGTGATAAAATGGTCACTTTTACAGAAGTGAGACAAAGAGTGTGACCTCTGAGATTGTCAGGACAAAATCAGGAACTCTTCTCCCTATTAACAGTCTGTATTGGAGATTCCCCTCTTATCTGTTTCCAGAGCAACACAAATGTAATTCCATACCAGCACTTGCCACTCTGTACTGTATCATCTTCCCCATGAATTGGAAGTCTTCAATGGCAGGAACTGCATCTCATTCACTGCTGTGGCCCAAGGACAAGTATAGTGCCTGATAGGTAATAAGATTTCTTCAATATTTGTTGCACAAAGGGAGAATGGGTGAACAGAAGGATGCTTATGGTATCTTCTTCTTTATTGTTCTTCCTGGTATGTTTTTGCTAACCTTGTCCTTGTACTTGTAGGAAAGAACAATTTTGCTAAATTAAACAAGCCTTTGGTTTTAGAGAGTTGTGCCAATCCCTGGCATACGTCATAGCATATGGTATCAGGATGGGCACCATATGATTGGGTAGAAAAAAAAAAACTATGTAGAAGAGAAACCCAGTGGACACTAAATATTAAATGCTACTGAGAAAAATACACCTCAAACAACAAAACTGTTCCTGTGAATCTCATAAGCAGGGACTTGCAGGCTCATTTCTAGCTTGTGACCTTGACAAGCTGAATATCATACCAGTGTTTCAATTTCCTTAATTATAAAATGAAGGATGGGGAAAAAAGAGAGGGAGGGAAGCATAACCATAAGACACTCTTAACTATAGAGAACAGACTAAGGGTTGATAGAGGTAGACAGGGGATGGGCTAAATAGATGATGAGGATTAAGGAGAGCACTTGTTGTGATGAGCACTGGGCATTAAATGTAAATGATGGATCACAAATTCTACACCTGAAACCAATTTTACTATACATGTTAACTAACAAGAATTTAAGTAAAAAAACTGAAATAAAAAATTAAAGATATCTTCAAGCTGAACATTTAAGAGCTGTGCATTTTGCTATATGTTAATTAGACCTTACATTTTTTTAGAAAAAGAATTGTTCTTGGTTGTCAGAGAAAGCATTCGGTGGGGGAAATAAAAAGTTTAAATTACATTTTATTGAAAAAATAAGCAAATCTCATCATCCATGATACCCCATGTACCCCTACCCCACACACACATACTCATGTCTCACCCCTGATTAACCAGAAGCCTAAAGTTACAAGAATCTGGAAATTTATCACATCTGAAAAAACAAAGTCTGAATAATGTATTAATACAGTTTAGTTCTTGGTCTTCAAAAAAATAATAGTGCTAACATTTACTGAGTTAACATTTACTGAGTGCTTACCATGTGGTGAGGAATATAGGACTTAGCATGCATTAACTCATTTAATCTTTACGATAACCCTGGAATATAGGTACTATTATTATTCCATATTACAGATGAAAAAATTTGAGACACAGTACCTTGTCTAACATATAGTCTGTCTAGGTAGATTGGCTATAACACTATGCTTTTTACCACTTTACTACAGTCTCTCAACAAAAATGGCCATTTCCAAAGAAATCCAAATTTACTTATGAGATATAACATTGTCTTTTTATTGAAACTTTGGATTTGCTTCTTCCACACTCAGGTCTTCATTTGATCTCCAGATTGTACTTCTAAATATGCAGCCAGTACTTGGCAATTTAACTAAAGCACACACAGGACATGACACCAAAGGCACAAGCAACAAAAGCAAAAATAGACAAGTAGGACTACATCCTAAAAAACTTCTGTACAGCAAAGGAAATAGTCAGCAGAGTGAAAGATAACATACAGAATGGGAGAAAGTATTTGCAAATCATATTTTGGATAAGGAATTAATGTCCAAAATATATAAGGAAGTCCTAAAACTCAATAGCAAAAGAACAACAGCAACAACAAAAAAATATCCCAATCAAAAAATGGGCAAAGGACTTGAATAGACATTTCTCCAAAGAAGACATACATATGACTAACAGGAATATGAAAAGATACTCAGCATTACTAATCAATGGGGAAATGCAAATAAAAGCCACAATAAGATATCACCTCACATTTACTAGGATTGTTATTATTTAAAAAAATTAGTAAGTATTGGTGATGATGTGGAGAAATTGAAAGCCTTGTACACATTGGTGGGAAAGCAAAATAGCTCAGCTGCTAAGGAAAACATGGAGTTTTCTCAAGTTAAAAATAGAACTATTATACAACCCATTTCTGGATATATATTTAAAAGAAGTGAATTCTGCACTTCAATGTTCATTGTACCATTATTCACAAAATCCAGGCTATGCAAACAGCTTAAATGTTTATTGATGAATGAGTAGATAAAGAAAATGTGGTATATCCATATAATAGAATACTATCCAGCCTATAAAAAGAAGGCAATCCTGCCATATGCAATAGCATGGATGAACCTAGAGGACATTATGCTAAGTGAAATAAGTCAGTCACCAAAAGACAACTATTGCATGATTCCATTTATATGAGGTATCTAAAATAGTTAAACTCATTGAACCAGAGAGTAGAATACTGTTGTCAGGATCTGCAGGGAGAGGGAAAGGAAGAGTTGCTGTACAAAGGGATAAAGGTTGAGTTATGCAAAATGAGTAATTTCTAGAGATCTGCTGTACAACTTTGTGTTTATAGTTTACAAAGTGTGTATTATACACTTAAAGTGTGTTAAGAGAATAGATTTCATGTTGTGTTCTTACCACAATAATAAAAAAAGAGAAAGCTGTCATCACACAACATATAAGTAGATAATTCCATTTATTCAAATCTTTGTCTCATCCTTTGATGTTCAGTAATCTGCTAAACTACTAATAAGCAAATTCTCTTTTTTATCTCATTCTTCCTTTGTTTAACTCCTCATCATACTTAATCTATAAAGAAGCTCAGAATTAAAGCAATTATGAAAAAATAATGTTAAAGCCCACAGGTGAATCGGGAGAAATTATGGAACCAACAGCATTTAGTTAATTCTTAAAAGCCTGTCTCAAATGTCACTTCCTTTACAAAGTATTCCCTAAATCCCAAAGCTGGATGAATCTCCGCTTCCTCTGTTCTTACAGTTCTGTGGTTATGAGTTATGTTAGCATTTATTACACTGAAATATTATACTTCTAAGCCTATATAAGGGGAAATGTGTCATAACTAGCCTTGTATCCCTTAGCTTAGCATACCTGGTATACAGTAGGTGCTAAATACATATTTGATTGCTGAAGGAATGAAAATACTTTTAGAGGTGCTTGGAAATTTTGTGTTATTTTGTATATAAAGTAGCATCCTTAAGTTGGTTGTGTAGAAACTGAAATTGACAAGTACATCAAGATGAGCCAATGGCTGGTTGCTAAGAATCAGTCTGCTGTAATAGCCCTTGCATTTGTCTGGTTACTAAGCACTCATTCTTTTAGAAAAACAAGTGATTTTTTAAGTCATTGACATAATTTTTTCAATACAATCCTCCATAGGTTCTTGCAAACCCCAGTCCCATCAATAATCTTGAGGAATCTATTAATATGTTTCTCATTTTAATCTCTATAGTACTTGACAGATTAAAATATTTTATAATTCTGATTTCCTATTCCCTGCAGCAATCCAAATATTTGTGCTTAGTGCTTTTTAAAAGTCTGTTTTTTTAAATTCTAACATAATTACCCTATAGTGTCATATTTGTTTCAGGTGTACAATGTGGTGATTCAACAATTCTATACATTACTCAGTGTTCATCACAATAAGTGTGCTCTTAATCTCTTCCATCTATTTCATCCACACTCCAACCACCTCCTCTCTAGTAATCACCAGTTTGTTCTCCATATTTAAGAGTCTGTTTTATTGTTGTTGTTGTTTGTCTCTATTTTTCTTTGTCCATTTGTTTCTTAAATTCCACACATAGGGAAATCATATGGTATTTGTCTTTCTCTGACTGACTTATTTCACTTAGCATTATACCCTGTAGGTCGATCCATGTTGTTGCAAACGGCAAGGTTTCATTCTTTTATGACAAATGTTCCATTGTATATATACCACATCTTCTTTATCCATTCATCTATGGATGGACACTTAGGTTGCTTCCATATCTTGTCTATTGTAAATAATGTTGCAATTTGAGTTCTAGATGTTTCCTTAGACCATTCTACCAAATGTCTTTGAGGGAATTATTAGGGCTGTACATCTCCTACTATATTCAGACCCTGGAAGATCTTTTGAACTAATTATAGCTCTCTTCCCTGCACCTTCTGAGACTTCAACACATTCTCAAGATAGTTGTTACTAAATAACCAGATGAGCCTAAGCAGCATTTATTTTTTTTTAAAGATTTTATTTATTTATTTGAGAGAGAGACAGAGTGAGAGAGAGCATGAGATGGTAGGTCAGAGGGAGAAGCAGAGTCCCCAGATAGTCACTTAACCAACTGCGGTACCCCCTAAGCAGCATTTCTAATGACCAAGATTTATTTGCCCGTACTCTTGGTCTGCCTTCCAAGCTGTTTTCCCAGTCATTGCCCCACTCGCTCATACAAACCTGAACCACCTAGTGAATCTGAATCTGAAAAGCTACCACAGTTGTCAAGGTCTTCCTTGGCCCCAGGCCTTGAAGTTTCCCCTGCCCTTTGAGTTCTTGTACATCTCGAAGTCTTGGTCTCTAGCCTGAACTCTGAGCCATTTGAAATCCTCTCTTCATGAGTATTTTTTCTTCTCATGACATGGTATTCAGAATATTTGATTCTTCACCTCAAGCTATCAAGGTCTTGCCCACTGCACTTCAGTAAGCACAATTACCTGGGCTTCTGAATCTTCAGGAAAAAAAAAAAAAAAGGTGAAGGCGGAAAAAGAAAGAGTCTATATGCTCATGCTGTGAAGCATGAACAAAAAAACCCCAGAAAGAATTCTGAGTTTCTACTGAATATACTATTCACCCTTTCATTACCATTTTATCCTTGTAAGTGCCAAATTTTTTTAATGGTCACAATAGGGGCTGGGTCCCAAAGGAATAACATATTCTCAAAAGTGGGTTCTTTGATGATGGCAAATACCTAAAAGATGTGATAATTCATGTCTACGATGCATACTATCCCCAACTGCAACATCCATTCTTTCACTCATGTCTAGTAGTGCACATCCAACTACCTGAAATTCAAGAAACAGCCACATTTGTTTATTGGCACAAATTAATACAAAATGAGTCATTTCAGGTCTGTAACACTTCTTGACTCTTCCTTGACAGGGCACCATTTCACTGAAAAACTGTTCTTCCTTTAGCCCATGTGATTAAAAGTGAGATTCTCAAAATGGTCAAGTGGTCTAAGGCACCAGACTCAAGCTCTGCTTCCCATGTGATTA
>ML111815.1:78557-130874 GCA_003697995.1 Taxidea taxus jeffersonii
CAAGTGGTCTAAGGCACCAGACTCAAGCTCTGCTTCCCATGTGATTAAGATTCAGCCAGTCACCCTCTGTTCATCATGACTGGCCCACAAAGTAAGAACATGGAGTCCTTCCCAGACACATCTTATGTCTAGGTACTAATAATAAAGTTTCTCTAATCTGAAATAGAAAGCTCTGCCAGCCACATGAGACCCAAGTTAATGATTATAACTCCTACAGAAAGAGATAAATGTCTGATGACATTATCTGAGCTTTCTAAATCCATGCATACCTGATCTATTCTATCCCTGACATTATCAGTCACATTGGTCAATAGAATATTGTGGGGTTTTTTGCTTAAAATAGTTTCAGATGGATTTTTGTGACCAGAAGGAACCCATTATATACAACATATATTTAATATATATTATTTATATGACCTATGATCTCCTTAAAATTTGAGAAACTCAAATTTTATACATTAAAATATATATTTTATTAAAATATATTTCATAAAGAATTATATAAAAATGTTTCTATAAATATATAGTGTATATAATATATGAGCTATATGGTATATAAATATAAAATTTATTTATATAAAATTATTTTATATAAAAATATTAAATATATTAAAATATGCTCATTGGAGCTGCCACTATCTTCCAACCTGCTCTATCTAAGCTACTCGCCTGGGTTCCTACCACCTAAGACCTAAGCATAAGCTAAGAAACAAAAAAGCAAGAACCATCTTAATTAATTCCTCCTCTGGTCTGGTATCTTCACCTGCCTCTTGAATGAAGTTTTCCTTTCTCTGTTATATTACTCCTGAAGCCACTAACATCACTACCATTACATGGCATGTAGTCTCCTACTTCACATTTATATGTAATGTCTTTCTCTTTGACTAAACTGTAGGATTCTTAAGAACAAGGACTCTGTTTCACACTGCTTTAAGTCCCTCAGAGAACCTCAGGGATGAAGGTCTGTCTCAAAATTGTTTTCCTGGGATTTTTAAAATTGTCACATAAAGTATTAATTTTCCATAGAAAATTGTTTTAGTTATTTATTGTGATTCTGGAAGTTCCATTAGAAGCAGCAACTGCAAAGTGATTACTAAAACAGAATCTGAGTGAAAAATAGTTTGGTGCTATTGATGTGGGCTCAAGCTTACGATTCTGTAGACTCAGCTTCTTCCAACTAAGCACACTCCTTAGTTAAATATTCTGGGCAATTGTCCATTTATTTTCTTCTGTGCCATAAAGCTAGAATAACTTTGCAGAATCAAACATTCCGATGAATGACTTACAGTTAGCCTGAAATCTCTTCATGCTCCACTCTCATCATTAAAAGCTTTTCTGAAATGTCTAAAGTTCCACCTTATAAAGATAGAACATAATTTTTATCTGAAAGAAAATAGTATGGTGTCTTAAGGTTATCACTTGGAATATCAATTCTCTTTGTCATTTAGAAAAAAAGTGTAGACTGTGGGCCCAAGTCTCCATAAGAATGTTTATTTTTAGCCAAGAACTGGAAACTAGCCATATATTTATCAATAGGTGAATTAATAAACAAATTGTCCTATATCCATGCAATAGAATACAAATCATCAATCAAAAAACTACTGTTTTGGGGGAGGAGTCAAGATGGCGGAGAAGTAGCAGGCTGAGACGACATCAGCCACCAGGAGATCAGCTAGATAGCCTATCAAACCATTCCGAACACCTACAAATCCAACAGGAGATCGAAGAGAAGAAAAACAACAATTCTAGGAACAGAAAATCGACCACTTTCTGAATGGTAGGACCAGCGGAGAAGTGAATCCAACGCGACGGGAAGATAGACCCCAGGGGGAGGGGCCGGCTCCCGGCAAGCGGCGGAGCACAAAATCAGGACTTTTAAAAGTCTGCTCCACGGAGGGACATCGCTCCAGAGGCTAAACTGGGGTGAAGACCTCACGGGGACAACGTGGACTCAGGTCCCGCAGGGTCACAGAAGGATCGGGGGTGTCTGAGTGTCGCAGAGCTCACAGGTATTAGAGCAGGGAAGCCGGCTGCGGAGACAGAGCCGAGGTTTCCTAGTGGTCTGTGACACGGACCGGTGCTCTGTGGCACGGGCCGGTGCTCTGTGCGAGGGGTCCCCACAAGATCCGGGGAGACTCCGACCTGGGAGAGCTCAGGGATCTACGGGGTTTGGAGACTCCAGGTGGGACTCTGCCAGAGACAGAGACGCTTGGTCACAGGCTGGGTGAGCTCGGAGCGCTCCCAGAAGCCAGTGAGATGGGACTGATTACGCACGATTTTCTCTGAGCGCGGTCTCCAGGCGCAAACGGGGGCTGGGGAGACCGGAGGGATTAAACACTGTTCTATGAAGGCGCACTGAAGACTGGGGCCCCTAGCTCTCGGCTCCTCTGAACCGGAGATTGGGAGGCCGCCACTGTCATTCCCGTCCTCCGGAACTCTACAGAAAGCATTCAGGGAACAAAAGCTCCTGAAAGCGAACCTGAGAGGATTACTTAGCCCGGCCCCTGGTAAGGGCGGTGCAACTCCGCCTGGGGCAAAGACACCTGAGAATCACTACAACAGGCCCCTCCCCCAGAAGATCAAAGAAATCCAGCCAAGACCAAGTTCACTTAACAAGGAGAACAGCGGATTCTTATCTGGACAAAATGACAAGGCGGAAAAACTCACCACAAAAAAAAGAGCAGGAGACAGGACCGAAGGCTAGGGACCTAATCAATACAGACATTGGTAATATGTCAGATCTGGAATTCAGGATGACGATTCTCAAGGTTCTAGCCGGGCTCGAAAAAGGCATGGAAGATATTAGAGAAACCCTGTCAGGAGAAATAAAAGCCCTTTCTGGAGAAATAAAAGAACTAAAGTCTAATCAAGTTGAAATAAAAAAAGCTATTGATGAGGTGCAATAAAAAATGGAGGCTCTTACTGCTAGGATAAATGAGGCAGAAGACAGAATTAGTGATATAGAAGAGCAAATGACAGAGAATAAAGAAGCTGACCAAAAGAGAGACAAACAACTACTGGACCACGAGGGGAGAATTCGAGAGATAAGTGATGCCATAAGACGAAACAACATTAGAATAATTGGGATTCCAGAAGAAGAAGAAAGAGAAATAGGGGCAGAAGGTATACTGGAGAGGATTATTGTAGAGAATTTCCCTAATATAGCAAGGGGAACAAGCATCAAAATCCAGGAGGTGCAGAGAACACCCCTCAAAATCAATAGGAATCGACCCACACCCTGCCATCTAATAGTAAAATTTACAAGTCTTAGCGACAAAGAGAAAATCCTGAAAGCAGCACGGGACAAGAAGTATGTAACGTACAATGGTAAAAATATTAGATTGGCAGGAGACTTATCCACAGAGACCTGGCAGGCCAGAAAGAACTGGCATGATATATTCAGAGCACTAAACGAGAAAAACATGCAGCCAAGAATACTTTATCCAGCTAGGTTATCATTGAAAATAGAAGGAGAGATAAAAAGCTTCCAGGACAAACAAAAACTGAAAGAATTTGTAAACACCAAACCAGCTCTACAGGAAATATTGAAAGGGGTCCTCTAAGCAAAGAGAGACCCTAAAAGTATTATCAGAAAGGAACAGAGACAATATACGGTAACAATCACCTTACAGGCATTACAATGGCACTAAATTCATATCTCTCAATAGTTACCCTGAATGTAAATGGGCTAAATGCCCCAATCAAAAGACACAGGGTTTCAGAATGGATAAAAAAACAAAACCCATCCATATGCTGCCTACAAGAAACTCATTTTAGACCTGAAGACACCTCCAGATTGAAAGTGAGGGGGTGGAAAACAATTTACCATGCTAATGGACATCAGAAGAAAGCTGGGGTGGCAATCCTTATATCAGATCAATTAGATTTTAAGCCAAAGACTATAATAAGTATATTATACTTATTATAATATATAATATAATATATAATGATGAAGTGTCTTCATCATACTCAAAAACTTCATCATACTTCATCATACTCAAAGGGTCTGTCCAACAAGAAGATCTAACAATTTTAAATATCTATGCCCCTAACATGGGAGCAGCCAACTATATAAACCAATTAATAACAAAATCAAAGAAACACACTGACAAGAATACAATAATAGTTGGATACCTTAACACACCCCTCAGTGAAATGGACAGATCATCCCAGCAAAAGATCAACAAGGAAATAAAGGTCTTAAATGACACACTGGACGAGATGGACATCACAGATATATTCAGAACATTCCACCCCAAAGCAACAGAATACACGTTCTTCTCTAGTGCCCATGGAACATTCTCCAGAATAGATCACATCCTGGGTCATAAATCAGGTCTCAACAGGTATCAAAAGATTGGGATCATTCCCTGCATATTTTCAGACCACAATGCTCTGAAGCTAGAACTCAATCACAAGAGGAAATGTGGAAAGAGCACAAATACATGGAGACTCAACAGCATCCTTCTAAAAAATGAATGGGTCAACCAGGAAATTAAAGAAGAATTGAAAAAAACCATGGAAACAAATGATAATGAAAACACAACGGTCCAAAATCTGTGGGACACAGCAAAGGCAGTCCTGAGAGGAAAATATATAGCGATACAAGCCTATCTCAAGAAACAGGAAAGGTCTCAAATACACAACCTAACCCTACACCTTAAGGAACTCGAGAGAGAACAACAAAGAAAGCCTAAACCCAGCAGGAGAAGAGAAATAATAAAGATCAGAGCAGAAATCAATGAAATAGAAACCAAAAAAACAATAGAACAAATCAATGAAACTAGGAGCTGGTTCTTTGAAAGAATTAATAAGATTGATAAACCCCTGGCCAGACTTATCCAAAAGAAAAGAGAAAGGACCCAAATAAATAAAATCATGAATGAAAGAGGAGAGATCACAACCAACACCAAAGAAATACAAACAATCATAAGAACATATTATGAACAACTCTATGCCAACAAATTCGACAATCTGGAAGAAATGGATGCTTTCCTAGAGACATATAAACTGCCAAAACTGAACCAGGAAGAAATAGAAAACCTGAACAGGCCCATAACCAGTAAGGAGATTGAAACAGTCATCAAAAATCTCCAAACAAACAAAAGCCCAGGGCCAGATGGCTTCCCAGGGGAATTCTACCAAACATTTAAAGAAGAATTAATTCCTATTCTCCTGAAACTCTTCCAAAAAATAGAAATGGAAGGAAAACTTCCAAACTCATTTTATGAGGCCAGCCTCACTTTGATCCCCAAACCAGACAAGGATCCCATCAAACAAGAGAATTACAGACCAATATCCTTGATGAACACAGATGCGAAAATTCTCACCAAAATACTAGCCAATAGGATCCAACAGTACATTAAAAGGATTATTCACCACGACCAAGTGGGATTTATTCCAGGGCAGCAGGGTTGGTTCAACATCCGCAAATCAATCAATGTGATACAGTACATTAACAAAAGAAAGAACAAGAACCATATGATACTCTCAATAGATGCTGAAAAAGCATTTGATAAAGTGCAACATCCCTTCCTAATCAAAACTCTTCAAAGTGTAGGGATAGAAGGCACATACCTCAATATTATCAAAGCCATCTATGAAAAACCCACGGCAAGTATCATTCTCAATGGAGAAAAACTGAGAGCTTTTCCGTTAAGGTCAGGAACACGGCAGGGATGTCCACTATCACCACTGCTATTCAACATAGTACTAGAAGTCCTAGCCTCAGCAATCAGACAACAAAAAGAAATTAAAGGCATCCAAATCGGCAAAGAAGAAGTCAAACTATCGCTCTTTGCAGATGATATGATACTATATGTGGAAAACCCAAAAGGCTCCACTCCAAAACTGCTAGAGCTTGTACAGGAATTCAGTAAAGTGTCAGGATATAAAATCAATGCACAGAAATCAGTTGCATTTCTTTACACCAACAACAAGACAGAAGAAAGAGAAATTAAGGAGTCAATCCCATTTACAATTACACCCAAAACCATAAGATACCTAGGAATAAACCTAACGAAAGAGGCAAAGTATCTATACTCAGAGAACTATAAAGTACTCATGAAAGAAATTGAGGAAGACACAAAGACATGGAAAAATGTCCCATGCTCATGGATTGGAAGAATTAATATCGTGAAAATGTCTATGCTACCTAAAGCTATCTACACATTTAATGCAATGCCTATCAAAATCCCATCCAATTTTTTCAAAGAAATGGAACAAATAATCCTAAAATTTATATGGAACCAGAAAAGACCTCGAATAGCCAAAGGAATATTGAAAAAGAAAACCAAAGTTGGTGGCATCACAATTCCAGACTTCAAGCTCTACTACAAAGCTGTCATCATTAAGACAGTATGGTACTGGCACAAAAACAGACACATAGATCAATGGAACAGAATAGAGAGCCCAGAAATAGACCCTCAACTCTATGGTCAACTAATCTTCGACAAAGCAGGAAAGAACATCCAATGGAAAAAGGATAGCCTCTTCAACAAATGATGTTGGGAAAATTGGACAGCCACATGCAGAAAAATGAAATTGGACCATTTCCTTACACCACACACGAAAATAGACTCAAAATGGATGAAGGACCTCAACGTGAGAAAGGAATCCATCAAAATCCTTGAGGAGAACACAGGCAGCAACCTCTTCGACCTCAGCCGCAGCAACTTCTTCCTAGGAACAACGCCAAAGGCAAGGGAAGCAAGGGAAAAAAATGAACTATTGGGACTTCATCAAGATCAAAAGCTTTTGCACAGCAAAGGAAACAGTCAACAATACCAAAAGACAACTGACAGAGTGGGAAAAGATATTTGCAAATGACATATCAGATAAAGGGCTAGTATCTAAAATCTACAAAGAGCTTAGCAAACTCAACACCCAAAGAACAAATAATCCAATCAAGAAATGGGCAGAGGACATGAACAGACATTTCTGCAAAGAAGACATCCAGATGGCCAACAGACACATGAAAAAGTGCTCCATATCACTGGGCATCAGGGAAATACAAATCAAAACCACAATGAGATACCACCTCACACCAGTCAGAATGGCTAAAATGAACAAGTCAGGAAATGACAGATGCTGGCGAGGATGTGGAGAAAGGGGAACCCTCCTACACTGTTGGTGGGAATGCAAGCTGGTGCAACCACTCTGGAAAACAGCATGGAGGTTCCTCAAAAAATTGAAAATAGAGCTACCTTATGACCCAGCAATTGCACTACTGGGTATCTATCCTAAAGATACAAACGTAGTGATCCAAAGGGGCACGTGTACCCGAATGTTTATAGCAGCAATGTCCACAATAGCCAAGTTATGGAAAGAACCTAGATGTCCATCAACAGATGAATGGATAAAGAAGAGGTGGTATATATATACAATGGAATACTATGCAGCCATCAAAAGAAATGAAATCTTACCATTTGTGACAACATGGATGGAACTAGAGCGTATTATGCTTAGCGAAATAAGTCAACTGGAGAAAGACAACTATCACATGATCTCCCTGATATGAGGAAGTGGAGATGCAACGGGGGTGGGAGTTAAGGTGGTAGGAAAAGTAAAAATGAAACAAGATGGGATCGGGAGGGAGACAAACCAAAAGAGACTCTTAATGTCATAAAACAAACTGAGGGGGGTGGAGGGAAGAGGGGTTGGGAGATGGTGGTGAGGTTACATTATATGTTTAAATAAAGCTTAAATAAAAAAAATAATAAAATAAATAAAAAAATTAATGCTAATAAAATCTTCTAATTTATATTAAAAAAAACTACTGTTTCATGAAACAACATGGATAAGTCATAAAATAATTATGCTGTGTAACAAAAAGCCAGAGGAAAGGGGGATATACTGAATGGTTCCATTTATATAAATATCTAGTAAATGCTAACCTATAGTGATAGCAAGCAGATCAGTAGTGGCCTGGGAATGGGGTGGGAGGCGGGAAGAGATTACATAGAAGCATGAGGAAACTGTGGAGGTGCATGTGTAGTTCATTATCTTGATTGTGGCGACTGTTTCATGGGCATATATACATGTCCAATCTTACAAAATTTATGACTTTACTGTATTATACATCAATAAAACCAATTTTTTTAAAGATTTATTTATTTATTTATTTATTTATTTGACAGACAGAGATCACAAGTAGGCAGAGAGGCAGGCAGAGAGAGAGGAGGAAGCAGGCTCCCTGCCGGGCAGAGAGCCTGATATGGAGCTCGATCCCAGGACTCTGGGATCATGACCTGAGCTGAAGGCAGAGGCTTTAACCCACTGAGCCACCCAGGTGCCCCAATAAAACCATTTTTAAAAAAGACTCCTAAAGATATTACATGTACAAGAAGGAAACAATAAAGAAAATTTTTACATTAAAAAAAAGAATGTTTATTTTTATTTTAACTAAATTCCTGATAGGGTTGTTATATTTGAATTTGTTTCTCTCACCTAAAGGTTGAGTGTAGAGAGAAACAATCAAATCAATTGAAGGATTTGCAGATCTACTATACTCTGGATGGAGTACAAATTCATGAATGAGGTCTCATTTCACATACTGTACTAAGTGTACAACCTGTTATAATCTCTCAGTAAGCCAGAGTTGATACATGAAACACAAATTCTATTGTGCTACAAATACATTGTGAAGACATAAATTTTCTAAGATATAATGAACAGTAGAATTGCCTCTAGACTTAATTTGGACAAAGTTTCTATTTGTTATGGTGGGAGGAAGAGTAGGCTTTCAGGGGTACACTTACTTTCCTTGAGAAAGAGATTTGGAAAAGAATACCACAAAGAGAACAGGAGAGGAGAGTCCACCCACAAATTTGTAGAAGATGGAAAATAGATGGATGACCTAGTGGACCCAAGAAGCTAAGTCTTAAACTGTTAATGAGGAAGGCAGAGAAGCAACTTGTTTCAAACTGAAGAATCCCCAAAGACTCGGGGACTATGCAATAGGTATCTCTAGAGATAGTGTGCAGGTGAGGTTAAAATCAGAATGGTTGGTTCCTGCTCTGTTCAAGAAATAATTTACTTCCAAGATCTCCTCTCCCTCTTGGCAGAAGATAAGAGTATTCTCTGGAGAAGGTTAAAGAGGAGGTTAAAGAGGAAGTCTAGCTAGGGAACTCTGGACACAGTTGAAGATGGATGTCTTAACCTGAAAAAGGAAAAAAACAGATGTTTAAAAGATTGCATATTAAATGTTGTGACTCTTAATCTTTTGTACCATTTGGATTCCTGAGTATTGGCAGCCTGTCATACCCACTCTAGGTCAAAGATTATAAGAATTTTCTCTAAGGAATCTGACCAGCCAGAAAGAAAAGTCATCAAGATAATGACATTGGGAGCTGTTTAATTAAATGGCTCACCCCATACACAGAGAACTTTCAATCAGTTTCTCAGAGTTCCACTCTTACATATAATCAGCAAACACCTGGAAAACAACTCTAATATGAATACAGAGGTCAAAACTAACAAGAAAAAGTAAAACATAGAGGAAACAAGGAATTCATTTTCATGAAAAGAAAACAACACATGAACTATAATTAATATCCAGAGAATTCAAAGAAAAATGCTATGACCACTGAATATGAATGGGAACATGTATGTGTGTGTGCACATGTGTGTATATGTGTGTGCATATACACATGCATACATATATTCAGAAACAACAATTCAAGTTCTTTGGAAATTTAAATGACAGAAGAAATTAAAAAGTTCAAAGAGTCAAAAGGTAGAGTTGAGAAATTTTCTCCAAAAGTCAAGCAATATGACATAATATGGAAATAGGGAGAAAACAAGATTTCAGGGAGAAGCCAGATGGTCCAAAATCTGATTAACAGGTGTTTCAGAAAGGGAATACAAAACAAACAAGCTGTAAAAAAAAGAGAAGAGATAACTATGAAAAAATAATTTGAGGAACATTTCCAAAACTGAACAACATAATTTTCCAGACTAAATGGGCTCATGAAAAACTCAGCATGATGGAAGCAAAAAGACCTACACTCTATCAGACATCTCTTAGTAATACATCAAATCTTCCTGGTCTCCCTTGTCTCTTGTTTCATTCACTGCTATAACAACCAGATTCTGCCAGGCTCCCACAAGCTTCACATATGTTTCACTTCAAGACAGCACTGCATGCTTCTTGACTCCTGCCCTGAGGCTTTCCACTGGCACTAAAGAGTGAGATGCCCCAAACTCTATGTGACATGCACACATGTACTTATTTTGAAGCTCAGAGCAAGCCTTTCAACAGTAATAAATGGGACCTAATTGAAAAACTTCTTTCCTTTCCCTTACCTGAAATGGATGATCCTGAAATGCATTCAATCTAAGAGGATAGTTCCATGATATTAAACCATTAGGAGCTCGTGTTCATATTGGCCATATTTCTTTTCTCCTTCATTCCTCTTGTCTCTCACCATGATTTCTAGACTTGTACTACCAGTAAAATAACTGCAAATAAGCATTTGCTTCAAGTTCACTTTCTGGGAAACCAATATAAAACATACTAAGATATATCATCATGAAATTTTAGAACTCTAGAAATAAAAAATGTCCTAAAGCCTTCTAGAAAGAAAAAAAATAGATCATATGCAAAGGATCAAATATAACAACAAAAACAGAAGAAAGCTAGAAGAGAATGAGGCAAAGCTTTCCATGTTCTGAGAAAACAATTTTCCAATATTTAAATCTATAAACAGAGGCCAAAAGTCATTTGATTAAATCAGCATCCATTTATGAAAAAAACTTAGCAAACAAGAAAAAAGGAAATATTATTAACCAAATAAAAATATTTGTAAAAATAGGGGCACTTGGGTGGCTCAGTCAGTTAAACGTCTGCCTTCAGCTTAGGTCATGATCCAAGAGTCCTGAAGTCCAGCCCCACATCTGCCTCTCTCTTTCTGCCCCTGCTTGTGCTCTCTCTCTCTCTCATTCACTTTCTCTCAAATAAGATATAATATATTAAAAATATATTTATAAAAATGTAATATAATTTATAAATATATATGATATAAAATAAAATTTGTAAAACTATCAATCAAAGACAAACAACTTTATAAAAAGCAAATAAATAATAAACAAAACAAGAATACCTCTCATGTATCCTTTCTCAGGTAGTTACCAGAGGATTTGCTCCATCAAAAAATGAAATGGTAAACTAAGAAAAAAGAAAACGTAGGATGCAGGAAACAGGGACCTCTGCACACAGACCTCAGATGATAGCAAAACCAGATTAGATCCTCTAGGCTCTAGAAACTTCTTCAATAAGATGGTAAAGACAGAATACCTGAAGTGTTCAAACATAATAAAAAGAGAAATACTTAACTAGAGGTTATTTTGGAGATAAAAAAAAAAAAGCAAGGTAGTTGTGAACTCCGAAAAAACTAAAAAATGCATGCAATAAATAATAATAGTCTATTATATGGTCCAGCTAAAAATATTCACATACTCAGATATTATTGAATATTTACCCAATCAAAATTATGGTATGATGATATTAGAAAGATGGAATATGGGAAAATTTCATGTATAGACTGAGGGTGGGGAATAAACAAAAAGCCAAATTTCTGTACTCTCTCATGCAAAGTCAATGTTTAAAATATAAAGACTCAGGAAATAGCAAAATAAGCAAAATAGAAGTAAATATGAACAATTAACAGCAAGATTGAAAGTAATTTCCTTTGGAAGTAAACAATTGGGTCAAGAACAGGGAACTGGCATTGTTTTGTTTTGCTTTATAAAAGCACTGAAAAACTTTTTGGCTCTTTAAACTGTGCATGTATAACTGTGGGTAAAAATTAAAATGCAGATTTCTGCTTCCATACATAAGGAAGAAACAAAGTTTAGACTTACTGTCAGGTCATAATCAACTAGAAAACTGTGAAAAACATATAAAACAACAATTCTCAGACATTGAACAAAAGGTAGCACAGGCCATGATGGCTGAGTGATAGGGAACTAATAAGGTGAATCCTGTGAGTGCCTAGGAGTTATGCCAGGAGGAAATTTCCAAAACTCAGTGCAAAAGAAGGAACCCCTCATCCTCATTGGGTAGAGGAAACAGAGTTCTGAGTTCAAGGAGGCTGAGGGAGTTAGCATGTGCAAGAAAGAGTAATGAAGAGAAATAAAGAGCATCAGAAATAATCAGAGGGTCTCCTTTAGTGTTTTGCTAAATATCAATCTGGACAAGCATAGGGTGAAATTCTACAAGACTGTGCAAAGAACCACTTCTAAGAGGAGAACAATTGCCAGAGAGCTGCAAACAGCTCCAGAGTTTACACATGACTAGGAATACTTTGAGTTCACAATAGAAAATGAGAAGAAAAAGATAGTGGACTTAAAGACAATGCAATATGAATTTGCCAAAATGAAGTATAAAGAGAATGAAAATTAAAGAAGGAGGAGGAAGAGGAAGATCCTCAGTGACATATAGAATAACATCAAGGAATCTAACATGACATACATGTGACTGGAATTCCAGGAAGAGAAAAGAAACAAAAGAGAGGGAGGGAAGACTTATGAAAATATAGTGGCCAACAATTTTTCCAGAATTAAAAAGACTATAAACCATATTCCTGGGTGGCTCAGTCAGTTAAGCATCTGACCCTTGATTTTGGCTCAGGTCATGATCTCAGTGTCATGAGATTGAGCCCCATGTCATCAGACTCTGCAGTGGGTGTGGAGTCTGCTTAATATTCTCTCTGTCTCCCTCTCCCCTGCCCTTCCCACTTTCCATTCACTTTCTTTCTCTATCTATAAACCAAGACTCAAGAAGCTTAATAATCCTCAAGCAGGACAAGCATAAGGAAAACCACAACACAACATAATAAAAGTGTTAAAAAAATAGTGATAAAGTTGAAAATATAGACAGCCAGAGAAAAAGGAAAGACAATTATAAAAAGTGGAACAAAGAGGAATGCCTGGGTGGCTCAGTTGGTTAAGCGGCTGTCTTCGGCTCAGGTCATGATCCCAGCGTCCTGGGATCGAGTCCCACATCAGGCTCCTTGCTCGGCAGGGAGCCTGCTTCTCCCTCTGCCTCTGCCTGCCTCTCTGTCTCCCTGTGCGCTCTCTCTCTCTCTCTCTCTCTCTCTCTAACTAATAAGTAAATAAAATCTTAAAAAAAAAAAAGTGGAACAAAGAAAAATTACAGCAAGTTTCTCATCAAAAACTATGCAATCCAGAAGTTAATATAATAATATATTTAACTTCCAGGGGAAATTTTCAATCTAAACTTCTATAACCAGAAAAATTTCTCTTTCAAAAATGAAAGTACTTACATATAAGTGAAAGCTGTGTAAATGCATAGCCAACAGAACAAAAAATTACACCAGATGGCAACTTAAATAAATAGAACTTAGAAATGGTAAATGAGTAGATAAATAGGAAAGATATTGTTTTCTCATTAAAATTTTTTCAATAGCTATTTAAAATAATAATGAAAACAATGTATTTGGAGTCTTATGATATATGTAGACGTAAAAATGTATTACAATGATGCCACAAATGAGAAGAGAGGAAATGAGTTATACCATTGTGAAGTCATTAATTATATGTGAAGGCTTTTTTTTTTTTTAAGAGTTATTTATTTATTTCAGAGAGAAAGAAAGAAAAAGCATGCACACATGAGCAGGGGAAGGGGCAGAGAGGGAGGGAGAGAAAGAGAATCCTCAAGCAGAATCCCTGCTGAGCACAGAGCCCAACGCAGGGCTTGATCCCAGGACTCTGAGATCAGGATCTGAACCCGCCACTCAACTGACTGAGCCACCCAGGCATCCTATGTTATCTGTGAAGTTTTGTTGTGTAAGTTGAAGATAGACTGTGTTAAGTTTAAAATGTATACTGTAAAGCTTAGAAAACACTTTAAAAGGTGAAACAGAAATATAGCTAATAAGTCACTAGTAAAAATAAAATGGAAGAACAAGAATAATGACTTCTGGGGCACCTGGGTGGCTCAGTCCTTAAGCGTCTGCCTTCAGCTTGGGTCCTGATTCCAGGGTCCTGGGATTGAACCCCACACTGGGCTTCCTGCTTGGAGAGAGCCTGCTTCTATCCTCTCCCACTCCCCCTGCTGTGTTCCCTCTTTCACTGTGTGTCTTTCTCTGCCAAATAAACAATAAAATCTTTAAAAAAAAAAAAAAAAAGAAGAGGAATGAATTCTAAAAGAAGAAAGGAAAAGAAATAATTAACAGGACAGAAAAAAAAACCAAGTTGCAAATTGTTGGATTTAACTTCAAATTTATCATTAAATACACTAAGTATAAATATTTTAAACTCTACAATTAAAAGTCAGAGATTGTTGGACTGGATAAAAAGGCAAGATTCAATGATAAGCTATCTTTAGCAAATTTCCCCTACATATAAAGACACTACTAGGTTAAATGCTATTAAGTTAGAAATTAATAATAAAAATTCCCAAATTGGGAAATTACACAATACATTTATAAGTAACCTATGAATTTAAGAAGAAAGCACAAAGAAATTAGAAAATACTTTGAATTAAATGAAAATGAAAATATATATCCACATCTGTGAGACATGGTGTTAGAATTAACCAAAAATTCATTTCCTGAGTTATAGTAGCCATATTTTAAAAACTCAATAACCTTTTGAGGCTAATGGCCACCTTACTGAACAGAACATAGAACATTTCTGCCATCACAAAAAGATCTATTGCCCAGTACTGTCTTTTTTTTTTTTTAAAGATTTTATTTATTTGACAGATCACAAGTAGGCAGAGGCAGGCAGAGAGAGAGAGGAGGAAGCAGGCTCCCTGTGGAGCAGAGAGCCCAATGCGGGGCTCGATCCCAGGACTCCGGAGTCATGACCTGAGCCGAAGGCAGCTGCTTAACCAACTGAGCCACCCAGGTGCCCCAGCACTGTCTTAAAGGAAATGATCAATCATTAAATAATTATTTTGGAGAACAAAATCCAAAATCAATTATCTAAAAGTATTATTTAGGAAACTAGGGAAAAACACCCAGCAAATTAATCCCAAAGTAAGTAGAAGAAAGGAAATAAAGGTTAAGAGCAGAAATCAATGAACTAGGAAACAAAGAAAAGTCAAGGAAATCAAAAGCTGGTCATTTAAAATGATCCAGTAGGGGTGCCTGGGTGGCTCAGTGGGTTAAACCCTCTGCCTTTGGCTCAGGTCATGATCCCAGGGTCATGGGATCAAGTCCTGCATCTGGCTCTCTGCTTGGCAGGGAGCCTGCTTCCTCCTCTCTCTCTGCCTGCCTCTCTGCCTACTTGTGATCTCTGTCTGTCAAGTAAATAAATAAAATCTTTAAAAAATAAAATAAAATAAAATGAACCTGGGTGGTTCAGTCAGTTAAGCATCTGACTCAACTTTGGCTTGGGTCATGATCTCAGTGTCCTATGATTGAGCCTGTGTGCAACTCTGTGCTGGGTATGGAACCTGCTTAAGATTCTCTCTCTCCTTCTCCCTTTCTCCCTTCCCTCTTCCTTTCTAATAAATAAATAAATAAATAAATAATAAAATGTTTTTTAAAATTTTAAAAACTTTCTTAAAAGGCACAAATTACCAAAATCAACTCAAGAAGAAATTTTTAAAACTAGACTTGTATCAGTTAAAAAATTGAATTCCAATATAAAACCTCTCTAAAATATTATTAAATTGAATCAAGCAATATGTAAACAGGATAAGGCACCATGACTGAGTGGTATTATTACACAAATTCACTTCATAAATGCAGAACATTTGACACAAATAACTGTATTAATAGAATAAAGTAAACAAATATATAATCTTGTCACTAGATATGAAAACAAACATTTGATAAATCTTAATAACCATTCACAATAAAAAATCAGCAATCTAAAACAGAAAGGAGTTTTGAGCTAAATAAAAGGCATTTGCAAACAACCTACAGCTAACTTAATGTTAGGAGACTGAATGCTGGGGCGCCTGGGTGGCTCACTGAGTTAAAGCCTCTGCCTTTGGCTCAGGTCATGATCCCAGTGTCCTTGGATCAAGCCCCGCATCGGACTCTCTGCTCAGCAGGGAGCCTGCTTCCTCCTCTCTGCCTGCCTCTCTGCCTACTTGTGATTTCTGTCTGTCAAATAAGTAAATAAAATATTTTAAAAAATAAAAAATAAAATATTTTAAAAAATAAAAAAGAGAATGAATGCTTTCCCTCTAAGATTAGGAATAAGACAGATATCATTCTTACCAATTCTGTTCAATTATTACACTAGAGGTCCTAGCCAGTGCAGTAAGGCAAGAAAAATAAATAAAAGCATATGTATTAGAAAAGAAAAAGTAAAACTATCTTTATTTGCAGATGATAGTATTATCTATGTATACATATTAAAAGAATGGTAATAGGAATCTCCTGCATGTAATAATTAAATTTAGCAACGTCTCAGGAAACATTAATACACAAAACTCAATTATATTTCTATATTCTAGCAATAAACAATTAGGATGTAAAATCCTTTAAAAAATAACATCTAAAACATTTAGGAGAAAAATTTTCAGGAGTTATGCATGATATCTATACTAAACACTCAATTATATCACTAAAAGAAATTAATAACATCCAGATAAATGAAGAGATATAGCATGCTTAGATAGAAAGATTCAATATTTTTAAGATGCCAATTTTCCCCAAATAGAGTTAATGTAATCCCAATGAAAATCACAGCAGGCATTTTTTGTTTTTAGAAATTGGCAAGCAGATTGTAAAATTCATATGGAAATGCAATGGACCTAAAGTAGCCAGAAGAGTATATTGGGGGAAAAAACCCAAAAAGTTTGAAGGCTGACATACACCTGACTTTAAGACTTACTATAAAGCCACAATAATCAAGAGAGTTTGCTATTGGTGTTAAGAATGAACACATAAATAATGGAATAGAGATAGAACACATATATATGGTCAGATGATTTTTGACCAAGGTGCTAAAGTAATTCAGTGGAGAAAAAGAAAGACTTTCGACAGATGGTACTAGAACTGGGTATCTCTATGGATAAAAATGAGACTTGTACTGCACATCACGTGAAAAAATTAATTTGAAATGGACTATAGGCCTAAATGCAAAAACTAAAAGTATACTACTTCTTAGGAAAAATATATGAGAATCTTTGTAATGTTAGAGTAGGCAAGGATTTCTTAGATAGGACCACAAAGAGCATGATAAAAGAAAAAGTAACAAATTAACCTTCATAAATATTTAAAACTTCTCCTTGAAAAATGCACTAAAGAAAATATAAAGCAAGCCAAAAATTGGGAGAAAATTCACATATCTAAGAAAAAGACATTACATCCAAAATACATACCAAACTTATACAACTCTGTAATAAGAAAACAAAATGGGCAAAATATTTTAACAAAACCCATAGGGAAAAAATACGCAAAAGGTCCTTAAAACATGAAACAATGTTAACATCATTAGTCATCAAGGAAATGCAAATTAAATCACAATGAAATACTTTCATTTCACACCTACTAGGATAGCTAAAATAAAAGATTGACAATGCAGAGTGTTGGAAAGAATGTGGGCAACTGAAACTTGCATACTTTTTAGATGGAATACAATGTGATATTCACATGTTCTTATGAAGTTAAACATAAACTTAACATTTAACTCAACAATTCTACTGCAGCAGAAATAAAGACATATATCCACATAAAGACTTGTACATAAATGTTCATAGCAGACTGATTTATAATAGCCAAAATTTGGAAACAACCAGATGTCTAACAAGTGGTAAATGGATGAAGAATTTGTAATACATTCATACAATAAGATATTGCATAGCAGTAAAAAGGAACAACCTACTGGTACTCACAACAACACAGACAATCTCAAGAAACAAGCCAGAGAGAAAAGGATACATACACTAGGATTACATTCACATGAAACTTTAGAAAAGACAAATCCAATCTATGAGAATAAAAAACAGATCAAAGACTTGGATTGCAGGTGAGGATTGACTGGAAAGAGGTACAAGGCTACTTTTTATGATTATGGAAATGCTCTATATTGTGAATGCACATGTGTATGCATTTTTCAAAACTCATCACTTCCATAGTTAAAATGTGTGTATTTTATTATTATATGTAAATTATACCTCAACATTGTTTAAAAGACTAAATTAAAATTTTTAAAGGGTAACAAATGGAGAGACAGAAAAGAAGAGGAAAAGAAACTTGTGAAATAAGAGGCAAAAAGTTATGACCAAGTTAGGGGAAAGAAAATTGAAGAAAACAAGAGAATAAAATGGAGGGTGCTTCAAATTAACTCTTACAGGACTCACTGCTATGGGCTTGGTACCTTTCTATTTCCTTGAATTCTTTTTTTTTTTAAGATTTTATTTATTTATTTATTTGACAGACAGAGATCACCAGTAGGCAGAGAGACAGGCAGAGAGAGAACCCTCCCCTACTGAGCAGAGAGCCTAATGCAGGGCTCGATCCCAGGACCCTGAGACCATGACCTGAGCTGAAGGCAGAGGCTCAACCCACTGAGCCACCCAGTCGCCCCTATTTCCTTGAATTCTTGTGACATTCTGCAAGTTACAGTTAACTACCTTCATTTAATTCTCTCAGTGGAAACTGAGAGAGATATGGAAATCTTGAGAGATTATATGGCTTTCCGATTTTTCATGTGTTGTCAGTGCTCCTAAACTCTATCATATGTTACTACCATCTTTCAGAAATCAGTTTTTGTAGGGTTAGCTCTCCAGCTGCTAATTTGGAGTTTGTGTGCAGAGTACTTATTGAGGATCAATTTCTGTGGGAGGGAGAAAGAAGTAGGATTAAGCAGAATGAGAAGTCAAACTAGAACGCAGGTCCAACAATGTCTCTCTACCAATGCTGGGCCTGGGGCAGGAGTGGAGCTGAAAGAGTGTATAGATCCTCAGAGTGTCCCATGTGGCATCTGCTATCATGCAAGTCTTGTGGGGGGGTGGGGGGCACAGTCCTCTCCTAGAGATCACTCACTTTTTACTGAAGTGATTTCAAAACAAGAAAGGAAGAGAAAAGGAATGTTATCAATAACTATAGTAACAAAACACTTGATATTATGTTTATGTGCACCATACATGTTTTAATTTCATTTAAAACTCATAACAGCCCTTTAAGGTAGATACCACTTTTTTTCCTTTTTATTTATTTTTTATTATGTTCAGCTAGCCAACATATAGTACATAAGTAGTTTTTGATATAGTGTTCAGTGATTCATTGGCTGTGTACAATACTCAATGCTCAACACAACACATGCTCTCCTTAAGACCTATCACCCTGTTACCCCATCTCCTCATCGCCCTCCCCTCTGAAACCCTAGTTTGTTTCCTCAGGTCCATAGTTCTCATGGTTTGTCTCCCTCTCTGATTTCTCCCCCTTCAGTTTTCCCTCCTTTCCCCTTTGGTCCTCCATGCTATTGCTTATGTTCCACATATGAATCAAATCATATGATAATTGTCTTTCTCTGCTTGACTCACCTCACCTAGCATAATTCCCTCCAGTTCCTCCATGTCAGTACAAATGGTGGGTATTCATCCTTTCTGATGGCTGAGTAATATTCCATTGTATATATGAATCACATATTCTTCATTCATTCATCTGTTGAAGGGCATCTTCTATAGTTTTGCTATTGCGGACAATTGCACTGCTGGGTGTTTACCCCAAAGATACAGATGTAGTGAAAAGGAGGAGCACATGCATCCCAATGTTTGTAACAGCAATGTCCACAATATACACCACTTTTTAAATTTTATTTTATTTTTTTTAATTTACTTGATTGACAGAGATCACAAGTAGGCAGAGAAGCAGGCAGAGAGAGAGAAGGAAGCAGGCTCCCTGCCGAGCAGAGAGCCCATTGCGGGGCTCGATCCCAAGACCCTGAGATCATGACCTGAGCCAAAGGCAGAGGCTTAACCCACCGAGCCAGCCAGGTGCCCCTATATAGCAGTTTTTAATCTCTACTTGATGTCCTGGAAACTGAGGCAGATAGCAATTTAACTTCTGGCCTAAGGCCACATAGCTAGTAACTGGAAATTGTAGGGCAGGATCCCATAGTCTGGCTCCAGGCTGTGCTTTTCCAGCTTCAAAAAGACAGCTAGCCCTTTTTAGTGGCATACTGTAAATATACTTGATCAAGTGCCACCTGGAGTCTCATAGTTCCTTCTCAAAAAGAAGCCACCCACTGAATCTTCAGGTTGCTCTTCCATTTTAAACAAGAACTGTCTGTTGAATATATCTTTCTCCTCAGGCAATTGGTTCACACACTTGGCCTTGAAGCCAATAGCTTTGCATTTAGGAGCCTTATACAGTAGCTCTAAGCTATGAGGAAAAAGTTTAAGCAAAGAACCACCTTTGAGGGAAACTAGAGTGAGTTTACTTTGAATTTGAAAAAAAAATGGTTTTTGGGTGCTAATACCCTGCCTCCACCAAATTCAGATTGGTCTGTAACACAATCTGACTCTTGAATACTTAAAAATAGAGATAATTGAACACCCCACGCTGTGATGTGGGGCCTTGAAATTCAGTGCTGAATTCGGTGGTGGGAGTGCTGATTTGCATTACCTTAGTCATGCCCACCTCATCAACTTAGATAACTGATGTTAGGTCCTTAGAGTTTCCTAGGAACCTAAGTGTTCCTAGGAACACATTAAACTAGGAATCAGACTGGGATTTTATTCCGTGTTCTGCATTTAACTAGTTCACCAAAATTAAACAATTCACTCAGTTTCTCTGGGCTTCAGTGCCTTCATTGGTAGACTTTGGAGCTTGGATCAGCTAAGGTCCTTTAACAGCTAATTCTGCCACTCAAAATAAGCAAAAATATATAATATATCAGATGATGATAGGTGCCAGAAGGCTAGAATAACTAGGAAAGATTCTTTGTTAAGATGAATTTTGAACAGAGACAGAAGTAAAGGAGGGAGTCAGCTATAAGAAGGAAGAGTGTTCCAAATAAAGGGAACAGAAAAAGCAAAGATCCCAGGATAAGAACATGCTTAGAATATTTATAGGACAGCAGAGAAACCAGTGTACCTGGAGTCAAGTCAGCAAGGGGAAGAGTAGAACCTGGGATTAGATCTTAGAAGGAGCAGGTTATAGGGTTTTGAAGCTAACGTAAAGATTTTGACTTTGACTCTGAATGGGATGGTAAGACCTTGAAGCATAAAAATAAGGTGATCTGACTTACATTTTAGAAAGATCTCTCTGGATGCTCTGTGGGCATAGACTGTAAAAGAGGGTAAGGGTTGAAAGAGAGAGAACAGTTGGGAATCTGTAGTAATAACCCAGGTAAAAAATGATGGTGACTTGGATGAGGGTGGTAGTGAACTGGAAAGAACTGGTCAGATTCTGGATACATTTCAAAGCTAGAAACTGCATGATGCCTAGATGAATTGAATAAAGGGGGATAGAGAAAGAGAAAGGCCCTGACCTGAACCACAGGTTGAATGAAGTGGCCATTCGCTGAACAAGAGGAGGCCACTAAAGTAGTTTAATTTGAGGAGGAGAGGCAAGCATGATCACATTTGTTTGTCCAAAAGATCAGTCTGTCTGCAATATAGAGAACAGGTTGGAAATGGACAAGAGGGGGTATTAGGTGCCTAGTTAGAAAACTAAGTAGGTAGTCCAGACAAGAGATCCATTAGCGGATCAATTTAAACAGCTTTGTTTAGTTATTATACATTTATATTAATGAACAATAATAGAAAAAATAAAACACCAACCCTGTGACTTCAGGAAAGTATTTAGGAAGCAAGGTAATGTGGTACCTTAAATTTGATGTAAGAAATATAGTTGGAAAATAATGAGATATTTGGGACTCAGAAATGGGAGAAAATGTGATGATGGTATGTAGATATTAAAGTTTGGAGAAGATATTCTAGTATACTGCCTCTTTGATCCTTTGAGTAAGTCATACTTTTGGGTATACCCCCAGTCCACAAGCTAAATTATC
This sequence comes from Taxidea taxus jeffersonii, assembly GCA_003697995.1. NCBI lineage: Eukaryota > Metazoa > Chordata > Mammalia > Carnivora > Mustelidae > Taxidea > Taxidea taxus. Next base: position 100,506 of record ML111815.1, read on the forward strand.
ACCCTCTGTTCTAGGAAACTTCCTTTACTTGAACTGTAGCCGTGTCTGTCTGACGTGACCCAGGCACTGGGTATGGTAAATGGGACCAGGCAGGAACAAACCAGACACTCTTTTCTGGAGTTGAGATTTTGGACAGTGACAGCAAACTAACTTCTCTGGATGGATTGAATAATAGTCCATACACTCAAGAGCTGGGGGTGGTCTTTGTCTGTTCTCTGGTACGGAGAAACAGGAAGTTGGCTGCTGTGAGAAAGCAGAAGGAAGCAGATACGTGGGGAGCTGCCAAGATAACACAGAGGAGAGACAACTTCTCAGCATCTAGTTCTGGTTCTTTCCTGAGATCCAGTGGCCTTTCTGCATTGGATCCTAAAACATTCTTCTACAGTGATAATAAATACAGCTTTTTAATTTAGCTCTTTCAATAGCTTTTTCTACTTGCTAAAAAAGGGTCACACCTAATGGCTATTTGAAAAGCTTAACGGCTATTTTAAAAGATTAAAAACTGTATTTTTCTTTATGACTATCTGAGGGACTTTTAAACTTTCTGTATCCAAACTCATCACTGCACAAAAGAAAGTTCTAAATTATCTAGTTTGGGGACAGAGGGTTCATATGGCTTTAGGCTAGTTTACAGAAGCAGTGAAAAGAGTGAAAGTAAGCCAACATTGGTTGAGAGAAAAATTAACAGAAGATGCAATAATCACATATAGGAAGAAGAAAGAATGAGAGACCCCATAGAAAGAAATCAATAATGAGGAATTATTTTAAATGAGAAACTTGGTCAAAGTATGTTTTATAATTAATTTAAAAATCAGAAGACTTCACATAGCCATCAGTATTTTAATTTCCACATTGTATGAAAGTAAGGGACATCACATCAAATTGGGAAATCTATTTTCACAGGAAGCAGTGTTTTGATGTTTTTACTTTTAAAAAGCTGGCTAATCAAATTTAAATCAAAAATATCATAAGTATGGTGTACTAGATTCCTTCACCTCATCCCTGACCCTACCTACCTCCCTTAGCCATGGCGATTTTCTCTCTTCTACCATACAAATCTTAGAGGGAAAAAATGATTAACTGACAGAAATATTATAATATGTGAAACTGCTTACAGTTTGTGAAATGTAAAACAGTAATCTATTTCTCTACTATAGATAAAACATATTATTTTCTTTTGTTTGTTTAGTAAGATGAAACAATAGAAATGAGGGAGAAACAATGAGCCACATTGCTTGATTGACATAAGGGGATTTAACAGATTATGCAGAATTTGAAAGTTTTTCTACTTTTTAAAATGATCCATTTGAGAAATACTAACCAAAACAAAATTTTAGTGAAATATATTTTCTAAACAATATTGAACTTGGGGAGAGATCCACAACTGTATCCAGTTTTTCAAGCAATTTTGGAAATGTGTGTATTTATGCAGTATCTTTCCATTCTAAAATATTAGCTATAGGGACACCTGGGTGGTTCAGTCAGTTAAGCACTGGACTCTTGTTTCAGCTCAGGTCATGGTCTCAAGGTTATGAGATTGAGCCCTGCATTGGGCTCACGCTGGGCATGGAGCCTGCTTAAGATTCTCTTTCTCCCATTCCCTGTGCCCTTCCCCCCACCACTCACACACATGCATTCTCTCTCTCTCTCCAAAAAAAAAAAATATATATATATGTGTGTGTGTGTATATATATATATACACATATATATGTGTGCATATATAAATATATATTTATATTTATATATTATATATTTATATTTTATATATTTACATATAAATACATGTGTTTACATATATGATATAGATGAATATACTATATGTGGGTGTACATATACATATATACACACATATACATATATACATATATATCATATTACTATATATGATATATATTATATTACACATATGATATATATATACACACACTACGACTCACTTTTTAAATGCTGACAACCATATAAAACACATCTGTGAACCACCAGCCTGTGCCTGTCAGGTGGCCATTCTTCCCTGAAGTGCAATAAAGAAGTCTACATCAGAAACCCTATGACATTTCAGCAGGCCTACTATTTCTAGAAATGCTGGTGTAGAAGTCAAATTGTAGTTTTCCAACGGCCAATCTGGCTTCATTGATTTCACATTTACCAAGTACTCACTGCACACAAAGCTCTGAGCTAGGCACTGTGAAAAAGGTAGATATACAAATGGGACAAAACCACACTCCTGCCTTTGAGGAGCTGACAATCAACATCTTTGACATTAGTGACAAATGAGTAGAGTTTATGTTCAGCTACCTTGTTCTCCAATTCCAATATTGTATTTTCTCTTATGGAGCCCCCAAAATATTACAGCATTCTTTTAATTCTCTTACACAGGTGCTCCTCTCCTAATGCTTTGCTCCTACATCTATTTCTTCTTCTTCTTCTCCTACTACCCCTCCCCCTTCCTCTTCTTCCTATTCTCCTTCTTCTCCCCTCTTCCTCTTCCTCCTCCTCCTTTTCCTCCTCTTCCTCCTCCTCCTTCTCTTCTTCCTCCTCCTCCTCCTCCTCCTTCTTCTTCTTCTTCTTCCTCTTCTTCTCTTTCTTCCTCTCCCTCTTTTTCTTCTTCTTCTTCTACTACAATTACTACTACCACCACTATTAGTGTAGGAAATATGTATTTGGGCTTTATCATCATTCCTAGAACAATGCTCCAAAAATCCTCAGAATTTCCTATAATGAGAGGAATAAAAGTGACTTTTAGAAAGCATCTAAGGATAGGGCTTGTTGGCAGAAGAGCCAACCACATGATTAGAGGGTAGAACTCTCAGTCCCAGTCTCAGGTAGAACTGCCACCCTCATACACTCACCTCTAGGGAGGTGAGAGGGGCCTGGAAGTCTTGATCACTAATGGCCAATAATTTAGTCAATGTGCATAAGTAATGAAGTCTCCATACAAACTCAGAAGTATGGATTCAGAGAGCTTCTTGTTTAGAGAACATGTAGAGATGCAGGAAGAGTAGAACCTCAGAGGAGGTGTGGAAGCTCTATGCTTCTTTTCTTTCTGACTGTTCTGTTTTATATTCTTTTATAATAAACCAGTAACCTAGGAAGTGAAATATTTCTTTGTTCTGTGAGCCACTCTAGAAAATTAATCAATGCCAAGAGGGGATTGTTGGAACCACCCATCTATGGTTGATAGGTCAGAAGCACAGGTGGATCCGAAGTGGGTGGAAGGTACTCTTATAGGACTGAGCCCTCGATCTGTGGGATCTGATGTCATCTCCAGGTAGTTAGTGTCAAAATTTAGTTGAATTATAGGACACCTAGCTGGCATTGGAAAGTGAGCTTGGTGGGGATAAAACTTCACACATTTAATTGATGAACATATACTGTAGTTGGTAATTAGCAAAAATGGGACTGAAATGCAAAACCACTGGAAACTTTACAGGATGCTGCTTTAGATAACATCTACTGCCCTACCAAAACTTTCCATCTCATGGCCCATTCACTTAGGATCAACCTGCCCTTTGGGTAATAAACAAATCAATTAGTTTTATTTGGTAGAATGTTACAAACTAATTCTTAAGTTATTATTTTTCCCTAAATAATGTTTTAAATAAGACCTTTCATGCCTGAATTTCCAGAAGTGATTAAGGAAAGGAATTACAGTCATTCCTGTGGTCTTGTTTTGTGGTATTGTTTTGCATCTGTAACACTTCTAAGTCATGCCAAGTTTGTGGTTATAAATACTACTGGCATCAGAATTAATCTGTTGGTAGGTGGAACATGGATCTGGAGGTGGGGTCAGCAGATTTTTTTTTCTGTAGAGGATTTTTCTATGAAGGGTGGAGGGTTTTGTGGGTTTTTTTTTTTTTTTTGGCTTGGTGGGCCATATAGTCCTTGTCAAAATTTTTCTGTCATAACTAATCAGCTGCTGTTGTAAGGTGACAATAACCACAGACAAAAATATACAATTGGGAGTAGCTGTGTTCCAATAAAACCTTATAGCCATATTTGGCCTGAAGTCTATATTGTGCTCTTATCTAAATTTGGCCTCATACCAGCTCTGTCACCATGGGGGAAGGGGTCACTTGAACTTTATTAACCCTAGTTTCTTCATCAGGAAATATGATGATACTACCATTTCAGCTAACTTGAAAATATAAAAAAGGAAGAACCAACTTAGATAAATTAGATAATTTATATAAAATCACCTTGCAAACTCCCTAGTGTCAGAGTAATTGCTTAATGATTAATACACAAACATTGAGGCTTACCCAACTAATAGTGGACCTCCTGACAAACTATCATCTTTTGTTCCTATCTCTCCACCCAGTTGCCTACTTTTTGTCACTGTTCATAGTCCCTCATACACACACACACTCACACACACACACATACACACATACATGTGCCTGTGCAAACCACGTCCCTAGAACTGTATTCCAACCTGCTCCAGCTATACTCTAGAGCCTCTTTTCCCGCCCATACTCACCAGGCTTGATTTTTGAATGCTCTCTCTCAGCTGTCCCTTTTCAGATTGGACCACTAATAGAGAATAAAGATCATAACTGAGCCAACACACTTTCTAAAAGGAATGGTTTATAGATAAATGACTTGTTCCAAGATGCTCTTGGAGCATCTCATAAGAAATGTCTAGAAATTCAAGTGGAGGGTCTGATTCTTTGTAGAGTACATTTAATTACTTCTGAGAAACTCATTCATTGCCCAAAAGAGTAACTCAGCTCTAGGAAACTAGAAGTTCAGGGTTAGAGGATGCATGTGAAGCAACTTGCACACACAGAGTTGCATTTACAGACTGGGAGCCACTGGCAGCGTGCAAAAACAGGTGGACGAGGGGAAAAGGCTGAATCTGGACCCGGCAAACAACCTACCAGTTTCTGAAATGAACAAATTAAAAGAAACAGTGGATTTGTGGCAGTGTTGTGCTGGTAAACTCGGAAAGCAGGAAAGCAAGCCAGCTCTGTTTGTAGCATTTAATCAATTTCGATGATGTAAATACTCCCACCACAGATGGTATCGAGCTACCAGTGATTTAAGAACCAGCTCACAAAATTGCTGAATATTTCACCATCACTTGTTCCTGCCAGCTCTGGCATATCACTAGCTCCATGGCTTAACTATTGAGCAGGCTAGATAAATAGTTTAGCTCTAATAGTCCCTAGAAGAGTGAAAGCCCCACAATTTTCTGACCCAGACCAGTTCAGTTCAGAGGCAAAGCTTTTTGTCCATTTCTTGATCTTTGGTCCCAAGGAAATATGTAGATAAGCTCTTTTTTCTAAATGATGTGGCATAACTAGTTAATGAACTATTTCATTTACACAGACACACACACCCCTTCGTATTTTCTTCATGGCTACTTTCTCCCCTAAATTATGTACTCCATGTGTTCCTTTGTACATGTTAGGATACTTTTTGCCAGAAATCTCACTTGCTGCTCTTCGAAGTGTGGTCCTCAGATAAGCAACACCACATTACCTGTAGGTCTATTAGAAAGCAGAATTTCAGATGGCATCCTCATGAAGCAAAATCTGCATTTTAACCAGATTTGTATATGCATAGTTTGGAAAATGCTGCTCTATGCCCCATTCAATTTACACCTAGAAGACGGATAAAAAACACTGATGAAATTTGCTGTTTATCATACCACAAAAACAAATAATCAGCCTTGCCCTCTTGTAGTGATGATTTGAAAGACGCTGTATATACATTTTTTTCATTCAGATATAAAAATATTCCAGAATTAGTCTGACTTAAAAACATGAAAACAAACTGCCCTTTGCAGAGCCAAAACTCTTAGATAACTACCGAAAAATAAGGCCGATTAGAGAGATGTTCTTGTCTCGGTTCCAACCTTCCTCGTCAGCCTTACGTCTGTCATTTAATTACATGCTCTGATAGAAAGAATAGTACCCCTCCCCCAGGTGGCCACATTCGAATCCCCAAAACCTGTGAAATGCAGCCTCATATGGTAAAAGGGACTCTACAGGTGGAATTAATTGAGGATTTGGGAATGAGGAAGAGAGTCTCCAGGTGTGCCTGAGGGAATCCCAAGCTTCTAAAGAGGGAGAGGCGAAGGCAGGAGAGCCAGAGATGCGACCATGGAAGCGGCGGAATGGATCCTGACAGAACTGCGAACCACAAACCGGTCGCTAGAAGCTGAGAAATGGTAAAGCACTTTCCTCCTCCAGCCTCCAAAAGGAACATGATCCTGCCAACACCTTGATTTCAGCGCGACGAAACCCCCTTTAGACTTCTGACCTCCAGAGCTGTAAGGTACCAAATTTGTGCTGTTTGAAGCCCTAGGTTTGCAGTAACTTGTTACAGAAGCCACAGGAAACGAATACAAATAAATGCCTTTCTCCTCCATTAGACTGTGAGCGTTTCAAGGGCATGGCTGTATGCTCTGTATTTTGACTACAGAGCCTAACCAGATGGTTCTTCGTACAGGTTTGGAGAAGAAATGAGTAAATGCGAGGGTAATGCATTCTCCTACAATACAGCTAAATCTGACCTCATTCTCTCCCTACTTAAAACACACCAGGGCTTTTCCGTTAATCTGAAACCCTTGACCTGATCACAAGGGCTGCATGCCAGACCTGTCCCCTTTGGCCTAGCTTTGCCTCCAGCACTCCCAGTGGTCAGCTATTTTTATGTTTGAATATCTCCCCTCCCCTTCCAGCTCCTCTCTCTTTGGTTAACTTGCATTACTTCCTGTGGAGAGCTCATCCTTCTTTGCTTAACAGATTTCTTTTATAGCACTTTTTTTTATAGCACTCACTTGCATTTGTAAATATAAAAAGTTCTCTCTCTAAACTGGATTCTAGCTCTATGGGATCAGAGGCCATGTCCATAGTGTATTCCAGAACCTGGCATAAAGCAGGGACCCGGTAGGTTTTTGTTGAATGAAAAATAATTGTTGAATAAAAAGTATAAAGAACATGTATAAAAAAGAAAATGTTTTAGTGATTTGAGCCTCTAACTCATAAAGAATTATGTGTTAGAAAAACAATTTTTAAAAAAGGATTTTGCAAGTCTCTGTAGTACACAGTATTGTTTTTACATTTGTGTTGCTGACCCCAATTTAGAATCCTCTACACTGAGCTACTGCACGTGTTTAATGAGAGATAATATATGTCTGTGAAGGAGCTGCTAAGTGACTCCCCAAACTGGTTAAGGTCCTTTACTCAACACTCCCTTCTAGGGTTGTTCGTGGAGCCAGTCATGTGCTAGAGTCACTTGTATATGTCTCTTCCTCATTTTATGTTGTTATTTTTACTTTGGGGGCCTGAAGTCTGCCTTGGTGACAGTATTTATTCACACCACAGAAATGAGCGAGTTCTGCAGATGAGACTCTTTTGATCTCTTCTCTCTGCCCTCCACCCCCACCCCCCCACCACCGGTTGTTGAGTGTGTGCCTAAACACCACTTGCCTGGGGTCTTTTCCTTCAGAGGCTTATCATGGTGCAGAGCCTGACCTATGAAGCCTTGAGATATTACTGGGAAATTCTACTACAGGGCACCAACTCTGAATTAACTGTCAGGTCAGGCACTGAGAAAAGCCCTCTTCCGTCACACCTCATTCTGCCAAGGAACTCTAACCTTTCCATAGTCAAAGTCAGCTGCGTTTGTGTGGCCTTTGGTTCCCCTTAATAGTAAGTGTTCTTCAAATTCAAATATAGCACTTTTCCTCGCTGAAACTGGATGTCAGGTCCTCCTGGGCTGTGAGGTTGTCAGGAGGAAGAAAGGAGATCACAAATCCCAAAGACTTACTTTACATTTACAATTTGTATATTTCCATCATCTACTATTACAGGAGATGCATGAATATGGGCTCTGAGGATTTAGAACATATAATAAAAACTGTGCTTAAGTATCCCAGCCTATATCTCTTAATGCCTTCTGGTATTGGCCAAGCAAAAAACAAATAATTGATCTGCCCCATAAAGGTCTTGCATGTTCACAGGGATGTAGACAGGACCCCAACATTAACAACAAAACGTTACTAGTCTCACACTTGAGTTAATTCCACAACTTAAAAAGTAGAACCCCAGATATTTCTAAATATTGAGAATAAGAAGTGATGTATAAATAATACCTACAATTATATATTCAGTGTTCCAAGACTGGGATCTTGAACTTGAAGCTACAAAGAAGCTATTGGTGTGGTTCCTTCGATTTCCCTAACTAACCTAGCTATAAACAAAGGAGAGCTTTCTCAAAGTAAGTTGAGCAACGGAAAGAGAAAATATGAACTTATTTGCTTATGCATTGTTCTATTTTAAAGTAACTTTTAAAAAATGCTATTGATAAATGTGTACCTGGCAAGATATTGAGGGGCTATTTGCTAGTACCTTAGAATTTAAAATTTCACTTCTAAAAATTCTGAATTACTTACACAAGTATATACAAATATGTAGATGTGTTCTAAAACTTTGTAATTATAAAACATGAATGGCCTAACTGTCCATTAATAGGAAATCTATTAAGTAAACGATAGTGCCATCATCAGCTGTTTGAAAAGATATTGACAATTAATATCCATGTTACATTATGCTGTGATAAAGGCAGTTGTGTAACAATTTTTGTTGTTTTATATAGTGCTTAATTATGCATTGAAAAGTCCAGAATGATGTGACATACTATTAATAGTGAATATATCAAAAGAATAGGATTGGAAAAAGAGGCAATATTTTTTACTTTCTATTTTATATACTTCTATATCCTTCAGGTTTTATTTTTAATTTTCTACTATAAACATTAATGTAAAAGTCTCTTACTCTATTTGTGTGTGGGCATAGGTTATTTCTTTGGGGGAAAATACTTAAGAGTGAAATCAGTTGGTTGATACAATCCCATCAGCAATAATCGAGTTTGATAGTATTTGATGTCATTTTTCATGGTATTGTTTCTTAATTTCTATTTCCAGTTGTTTCCAGCTGCTATGTAGCCATGCAATTGATTATTGTAAATTGATCTTGCTAGCCTCCTATATTTTAGTTGGTGTTTAGTCCTATTTCTTGGAATTTCATATCTACATTTATTTCAAAACAACGTGATCATGTAGTTTTTTTTTAAGGCAAACATTTCAAAATTCTTTAACTTTTTGTTTAAATTCCACTTAGTTGACATACAGCATAATACTGGTTTCAGGTGTACAACACAGTGATTCAGCATTTCCATACAACATCCAGTGCTCATCACTTATTTCACCCATCCCCCGTACCCACCTCCCTCTGGTAACCATCAATGTGTTCTCTATAGTCTTGGTTTGCCTCCTTTTTTCTCCCTCTGCTCATTTGTTTCTTAAAGTCCACATATACATGAAATCATATGATATTTGTCTCTACCTGACTTATTTTGCTTAGCATAATACTCTCTACCTCCATCCACATCCTTGCAAATGACAAGATTTCATTCCTTTTATGGCTGAGTAATAGACCATTCTATATATATATTATATATATCATATATATATAGCATGTATGTTATATATATATGATATATATATTGACTGAGTGGTATTTTTATATTATATATATATATAATTACATTACATTTATATATATATATACAATTACATATAATATTAAAGAAATACCACTCATCAGTCAATAGACACAGGCTGTTTCCATAGTTTAGAGGAGTTGTAGACAATACTGCTATAAACAATCAGGGAGCATGCATCTCTTTGAGTTAGTATTTTTGTATTCTTTGGGTATATACCCAGTCGTGCAATTGCTGGATTGTAGGTAGTGCTATGTTTTTTGAGGAGCCTCATACTACCTTCCAGAGTAGCTGTATCACTTTGCATTTCCACTAACAGTGCAAGAGGGCTCCCCTTTCTCCACATCCTCACTAACACTTGTTTCTGTGGTACTGATTTTAGCCATTCTGTCAGGTATGAGGGGATATCTCACTGTAGTTTTAATTTGTGTTTCCCTGATGAGTGATGTTGAGCAACTTTTCATGTGTCTGTGGTCTCTCATGTCTTTGGAAAAATGTCTGTTCTTCTCATTTTAAATTGGATTATTCATTGTTGGGGTGTTGAGTTTTTATAAGTTCTTTATGTATTTTGTGTACTAACCCTTTATTGAATAGGTCATTTGCAAATCTCTTCCACCACTCCATAGGTTGCCTTTTAGCTTTGTTGATTGTTTCCTTCACTGTGCAGACGTTTTTATTTTGATGAAGTACCATTATTTTATTCTTGCTTTTATTTCCCTTGCCTCAGGAGACCTCTCTAGAAAAAAATTGCTATGGCTGATATCAAAAAGGTTACTGCTGTGCTCTCCTCTAGGATTCTGATGGTTTCAGATCTCAGATTTAGGTCTTTAATCCGTTTTGAATTTATTGTATTTGCTCTAAGAATGTGATCCAGTTTCATTCTTTTGCATGATGCTGTCCAGTTTTCCCAATAGCATTTGTGGAAGAGACCCTCTTTTTCCCATTGAATATTTTTTCTTTTTTGTCGAAGATTAATTGAGCATATAGTTGTAGGTTCATTTCTGGGTTTTCTCTTCTGTTCCATTGACCTGTGCATCTATTTTTGTGCCAGTACCATACTGTTTTGATCACACAGCTTTGTAATATAGCTTGAAGTCTGGAATTATGATGCCTCTAGCTTTGGTTTTCTTTTTCAATATTACTTTGGCTATTTGAGATCTTCTGTGGTTCCATACAAATCTCAGGATTGTTTTAGCTCTGTGAGAAATGCTGTTGCTATTTTGAAATGGGTTGCATTAAATCTGTTCATGTAGTTTTACTACTTCCAATCCCTGCCTTTTAATTTTTCCTACATTGAAGCCTGGCTGGGACATTTTATACAGTGTTAAATAGAAGGGATAAAGTGTGTGCTCTTGTCTTGTTCAAAATCTCAAGGGGAAGGGGAGGAGTCAAGATGGCGGAGAAGTAGCAGGCTGAGATGACATCAGCCAGCAGGAGATCAGCTAGATAGCCTATCAAACCATTCCGAACACCTACAAATCCAACAGGAGATCGAAGAGAAGAAAAACAACAATTCTAGGAACAGAAAATCGACCACTTTCTGAAAGGTAGGACCAGCGGAGAAGTGAATCCAACGCGAAGGGAAGATAGACCCCAGGGGGAGGGGCCGGCTCCCGGCAAGCGGCGGAGCACAAAATCAGAACTTTTAAAAGTCGGCTCCACGGAGGGACATCGCTCCAGAGGCTAAACTGGGGTGAAGACCACACGGGGACAACGTGGACTCAGGTCCCGCAGGGTCACAGAAGGATCGGGGGTGTCTGAGTGTCGCAGAGCTCACAGGTATTAGAGCAGGGAAGCCGGCTGCGGAAACAGAGCCGAGGTTTCCTAGTGGTCTGTGACATGGGCCGGTGCTCTGTGCGAGGGGTCCCCACAAGATCCGGGGAGACTCCGACCTGGGAAAGCTCAGGGATCTACGGGGTTTGGAGACTCCAGGTGGGACTCTGCCAGAGACAGAGACGCTTGGTCACAGGCTGGGTGAGCTCAGAGCGCTCCCAGAAGCCAGTGAGATGGGACTGATTACGCACGATTTTCTCTGAGCGCGGTCTCCGGGCGCAAACGGGGGCTGGGGAGACCGGAGGGATTAAACACTGTTCTATGAAGGCGCACTGAAGACTGGGGCCCCTAGCTCTCGGCTCCTCTGAACCGGAGATTGGGAGGCCGCCACTGTCATTCCCGTCCTCCGGAACTCTACAGAAAGCATTCAGGGAACCAAAGCTCTTGAAAGCGAACCTGAGAGGATTACTTAGCCCGGCCCCTGGTAAGGGCGGTGCAACTCCGCCTGGGGCAAAGACACCTGAGAATCACTACAACAGGCCCCTCCCCCAGAAGATCAAAGAAATCCAGCCAAGACCAAGTTCACTTAACAAGGAGAACAGCCGAATCTTATCTGGACAAAATGACAAGGCGGAAAAACTCACCACAAAAAAAAGAGCAGGAGACAGGACCGAAGGCTAGGGACCTAATCAATACAGACATTGGTAATATGTCAGATCTGGAATTCAGGATGACGATTCTCAAGGTTCTAGCCGGGCTCGAAAAAGGCATGGAAGATATTAGAGAAACCCTGTCAGGAGAAATAAAAGCCCTTTCTGGAGAAATAAAAGAACTAAAGTCTAATCAAGTTGAAATAAAAAAAGCTATTGATGAGGTGCAATAAAAAATGGAGGCTCTTACTGCTAGGATAAATGAGGCAGAAGACAGAATTAGTGATATAGAAGACCAAATGACAGAGAATAAAGAAGCTGACCAAAAGAGAGACAAACAACTACTGGACCACGAGGGGAGAATTCGAGAGATAAGTGATGCCATAAGACGAAACAACATTAGAATAATTGGGATTCCAGAAGAAGAAGAAAGAGAAATAGGAGCAGAAGGTATACTGGAGAGGATTATTGTAGAGAATTTCCCTAATATAGCAAGGGGAACAAGCATCAAAATCCAGGAGGTGCAGAGAACACCCCTCAAAATCAATAGGAATCGACCCACACCCTGCCATCTAATAGTAAAATTTACAAGTCTTAGCGACAAAGAGAAAATCCTGAAAGCAGCACGGGACAAGAAGTCTGTAACGTACAATGGTAAAAATATTAGATTGGCAGGAGACTTATCCACAGAGACCTGGCAGGCCAGAAAGAACTGGCATGATATATTCAGAGCACTAAACGAGAAAAACATGCAGCCAAGAATACTTTATCCAGCTAGGTTATCATTGAAAATAGAAGGAGAGATAAAAAGCTTCCAGGACAAACAAAAACTGAAAGAGTTTGTAAACACCAAACCAGCTCTACAGGAAATATTGAAAGGGGTCCTCTAAGCAAAGAGAGACCCTAAAAGTATTACCAGAAAGGAACAGAGACATGATACAGTAACAATCACCTTACAGACAATACAATGTCACTAAATTCATATCTCTCAATAGTTACCCTGAATGTAAATGGGCTAAATGCCCCAATCAAAAGACACAGGGTTTCAGAATGGATAAAAAAACAAAACCCATCCATATGTTGCCTACAAGAAACTCATCTTAGACCTGAAGACACCTCCAGATTGAAAGTGAGGGGGTGGAAAACAATTTACCATGCTAATGGACATCAGAAGAAAGCTGGGGTGGCAATCCTTATATCAGATCAATTAGATTTTAAGCCAAAGACTATAATAAGAGATGAGGAAGGACACTTCATCATACTCAAAGGCTCTGTCCAACAAGAAGATCTAACAATTTTAAATATCTATGCCCCTAACATGGGAGCAGCCAACTATATAAACCAATTAATAACAAAATCAAAGAAACACACTGACAAGAATACAATAATAGTTGGATACCTTAACACACCCCTCAGTGAAATGGACAGATCATCCCAGCAAAAGATCAACAAGGAAATAAAGGTCTTAAATGACACACTGGACGAGATGGACATCACAGATATATTCAGAACATTCCACCCCAAAGCAACAGAATACACGTTCTTCTCTAGTGCCCATGGAACGTTCTCCAGAATAGATCACATCCTGGGTCATAAATCAGGTCTCAACCGGTATCAAAAGATTGGGATCATTGCCTGCATATTTTCAGACCACAATGCTCTGAAGCTAGAACTCAATCACAAGAGGAAATGTGGAAAGAGCACAAATACATGGAGACTCAACAGCATCCTTCTAAAAAATGAATGGGTCAACCAGGAAATTAAAGAAGAATTGAAAAAAACCATGGAAACAAATGATAATGAAAACACAATGGTCCAAAATCTGTGGGACACAGCAAAGGCAGTCCTGAGAGGAAAATATATAGCGATACAAGCCTATCTCAAGAAACAGGAAAGGTCTCAAATACACAACCTAACCCTACACCTTAAGGAACTCGAGAGAGAACAACAAAGAAAGCCTAAACCCAGCAGGAGAAGAGAAATAATAAAGATCAGAGCAGAAATCAATGAAATAGAAACCAAAAAAACAATAGAACAAATCAATGAAACTAGGAGCTGGTTCTTTGAAAGAATTAATAAGATTGATAAACCCCTGGCCAGACTTATCCAAAAGAAAAGAGAAAGGACCCAAATAAATAAAATCATGAATGAAAGAGGAGAGATCACAACCAACACCAAAGAAATACAAACAATCATAAGAACATATTATGAACAACTCTATGCCAACAAATTCGACAATCTGGAAGAAATGGATGCTTTCCTAGAGACATATAAACTGCCAAAACTGAACCAGGAAGAAATAGAAAACCTGAATAGGCCCATAACCAGTAAGGAGATTGAAACAGTCATCAAAAATCTCCCAACAAACAAAAGCCCAGGGCCAGATGGCTTCCCAGGGGAATTCTACCAAACATTTAAAGAAGAATTAATTCCTATTCTCCTGAAACTGTTCCAAAAAATAGAAATGGAAGGAAAACTTCCAAACTCATTTTATGAGGCCAGCATCACCTTGATCCCCAAACCAGACAAGGATCCCATCAAAAAAGAGAATTACAGACCAATATCCTTGATGAACATAGATGCGAAAATTCTCACCAAAATACTAGCCAATAGGATCCAACAGTACATTAAAAGGATTATTCACCACGACCAAGTGGGATTTATTCCAGGGCAGCAGGGTTGGTTCAACATCCGCAAATCAATCAATGTGATACAGTACATTAACAAAAGAAAGAACAAGAACCATATGATACTCTCAATAGATGCTGAAAAAGCATTTGACAAAGTGCAACATCCCTTCCTAATCAAAACTCTTTGAAGCGTAGGGATAGAAGGCACATACCTCAATATTATCAAAGCCATCTATGAAAAACCCACGGCAAGTATCATTCTCAATGGAGAAAAACTGAGAGCTTTTCCGTTAAGGTCAGGAACATGGCAGGGATGTCTGCTATCACCACTGCTATCCAACATAGTACTAGAAGTCCTAGCCTCAGCAATCAGACAACAAAAAGAAATTAAAGGCATCCAAATCGGCAAAGAAGAAGTCAAACTATCGCTCTTTGCAGATGATATGATACTATATGTGGAAAACCCAAAAGGCTCCACTCCAAAACTGCTAGAGCTTGTACAGGAATTCAGTAAAGTGTCAGGATATAAAATCAATGCACAGAAATCAGTTTTTTGTTGTAGATTTTTAATTATCTACATAAATTTAATTAATCTAATTTAATTAATTAGATTTTAATTATCTAATTTAATTAATCTACAACTTTTTGTTGTAGATTAATGAGCATATAATTTTTATAATAAATTCTATAATTATTTGGGGCACCAAGTTGTGTTTCATTGATCTTTGTGTCTTTTCTTCCCAGCAGCATATTGTGTTATCATAGCTTTGTAAATTACCTTGAGATCTGGAATTGTGATAACTGTAGCTTTGTTCTTCTTTCTCAGGTTTGCTTTGGGCATTCAAGGTCTTCTGTGGTTCCATACAAATCAGGATTATTTGTTCTAGTTCTGTAGGGGGAAAAATATAGATGGTTGGTATTTTTACAAAGACTGCATTGAATTTGTAGATTGCTTTGGGTAATATGGGCATTTTAACAATATTCTTCTTATCTATGAGCATGGTACATTTTTCCATTTGTGTCATTCTCAATTTCTTTCATCAGTGTTTCAAAGTTTTTCAATTATGGGTCTTTCACCTCAAATTTATTCCTAGGTATTTTATTGTTTTGGTGCAATTGTAAATGGGTTGCTTTATTTCTTTCTACTTCATTCTTAGCATATGGAAATGTAGCATATTTCTGTGTTTATATCCTGCAACTTTACTGAATTCACTTGTTCTAATTTTTTTGGTGGAGTTTTTAAGGTTTTCTATATATATCATCTGCAAAGTAATGACAATATTATTTACTGATTTAGATGGCTTTTTATTTCTTGTCTGAATGCTATGGCTAGGACTTCTAGTACTATGTTGAATAGAAATGGCAAGAGTAGGGCACCTGGGTGGCTCAGTTAGTTAAGCAACTGCCTTCAACTCAGGTCATGATCCTGGGGTCCCAGGATCGAGTCCCACATCAGACTCCCAGATCCATGGGGAGTCTGCTTAGACTCCCAGATCCATGGGGAGTCTGCTTTTCCCTCTGACATTCTCCCTTCTCATGTTCTCTCTCTCTCTCTCTCTCTCAAATAAATAAATAAAATCTTTAAAAATGCAAGAGTAGAACTCCTTATCTTGTTCCTGATATTAGAGGAAAAGCTTTCAGTTTTTCACCATTGAGTGAAAAATACAGCCATTGTATGTTGAGGTTGGTGTCTTATAAACTCATTTTGAGAGTTTTTTATTCTGCCATCATTAGTTCTTACCTACAATTAGGAAGAATTATATTTCTATTTCTTTTTGCTGAGGCTAAGACTTCTAGTGCTATATAAAATAAAAGATAGGGAGAGTGGGCATCTTTGTGGCTGTATAATTTACAGATGACTGAAATATATTTCTTAGATATATTGGTTGTCATCCACACGTCCTGAGAGTGCTTGAGTCATGAAGGTGACACAGGTGTCTTGATAGGAATGAAAGTGTTTTTTGGGCCCCATCCAAGGGCAGAGGCTGGTTGTCAAGAGGACTAACCATGTAAATGGAAGGTTGGAACTTTCTGTCCTCCTCTCTTCCCACCCAGGGAAGGGAAAGGGGCTGGAGGTAAAATCAGCCAATAGCTATTGACTGAGTCAGTCATGACTATGCAATGAAGCCTGCAAAAGAACCCAAAGGACAGGATTCAGTGAGCTTCTGCTTACTTCTAACATGAAGTAAGAGGAGAGTGAGGTAGCTGGAGAGGACATGGACACTTCATAACCCCATGTGCTGGATGATGATTCATATCTTTTTTCTTATCCTTTAATAAAATGGTAAACCTAGTGCTTCCCTTAGTTCTGTGAGCCACTCTAGCAAATTAAAAGAACCCAAGGAGGGGTGCCTGGGTGGCTCAGTGGGTAAGCCTCTGCCTTTGGCTCGGGTCATGGTCTCAGGGTGCTGGGATCAAGCCCCGTGTTGGGCTCTCTGCTCAGCACGGAGCCTGCTTCCCCCTCTCTCTGTCTCTGCCTGCCTCTCTGCCTACTTGTGATCTCTGTCCATCAAATAAATAAAATCTTTTATTTAAAAAAAAAAAAAAAGAACCCAAGGAGGATGTCCTGGGACCTTCTGACTATAGTCAGTCAGAAGTATATAACCACCTGGACTTGGTGTCTGAAGTCTGAGGAGGAAGTCTTTGGACACTCTAATTTGTCTATCAGAATATCAGAAATTCCAATTTGTATATCAGTTTATCAGAAACACAGGAAATAACTGGGAGTTTGCAACTGGCATCTGATGTACAGGGTGAAGGAAAGCTTTGTAAGGGACAGCACTGAGTCCTTAACTTGTAGATTCTGATGCTATCTCAGGGTAGGTAGTCTCAGAATTAGGTTGAATTCTCAGACACCCTGCTGGTGTTTGAGAATTGCTTGGTGTTGTTTGTGTGAAGGGATTCCCTCCCCCTCACACTGGAATTGGGTCTGGGATCCCAAAAAGAGTTGTTCTTGGAGGAGTTGGTGTCAATGAAGTAAGATTTTCTAGGAGAGGCCTGGTCACAGAAATATGTCTCTTCTTGAAGAGAAAAGACAGAAGGGTGAGGGTAAGAAATCTTTGATTCCTGTTTGACCATGTGGTCACCTATGGTCTAGAACTGCAGCTGTGCTGCAGTCAGTTACCAAAGGTAAAAGTTACCAATGGAATTTAGAGGTGGACCCAAGTCTTAGGGACTTGATTCACTTGATGCATAGGGAAATGCAACCTAATAAAAAGAAAATTTTCCCCATGATTATTATCTGTAATAGCTAACCTAAAAGTAAGAATGCTGGGTCAGATCCTAGACAAAGCTCATATTTCAGTGAGTTTGAGCTTAGGCCATTTGGATCAAAGCCACCTAAAAATGAATAGTTATACAGAGATAACCAAAAGTACATCAGGACCTTTTACCAACAAGAAGATAGTCAATGCTGAGGAAGGGTAAAACCAAGAAACTTTGGAAACCAGAGGGTTTAGTGTGGAGGAATGGTTTCGTTTTATAGATTGTTTCTCAGGAAGCTGATGATACCATTTATTGAAATGAATTGTTAGAGCAACCAATTTGGGGGCTGTTTCTTTTGTTTTGAATGCTGCGGAGTACAAGGAATATTTAGGTTGGTACAAGACCTATAGGTCACTGTGGAGTAGTCACAGTTGACTATATGTGATCAAGACACACAGGAGGTTGTCCTGGAGGGAACAGCTAGCTTGTTGGACTAGACAAAAGCCACTGTTAAGTATGTTCATCCTTAGAAAAGAGGCCACCCAACTCTCACAGCCAATACCGAATGGAACACCTCAGATGAACCAGCTATATTTCCTGTGCTAACCATGCGGGATTTGGCTTTGTGATAACTCAGATATTCACCTGTTGGATATGTCAGTTGCCCCACTTATGGTAAATGGTGGTTAGATTAAGGAGGCCCATGTTGCATGAGCATACCATGAAACTTTCCTGCTACAAAATTGAAAACTGTTTGAGTCGTATCACATTTGCTATCTCCACTTCCATGTATGGTTTTTACTACTATCACAAACCTCATAGACATTAAAGTGAAAAAAATTGGCAGGGAGGGGGTAGACAAAGGGGGATATCAAGGGACTGGAGCAAACAAGATGAAAGTCTTCAGACGGTTATTGAAAAATAGGATGAGCAAAGCAGGCATTGACAGAGTTAAAATAAAGGTATTGATGAAACACTAACAGGGATTGAATAAACAGTGGTACCCCCCAGTGGTTCCCCCAACATTAAAGGGCCCCCAAATAGTCTGCTATTTTAACCACTGTTTGGAGGAATTGAAAAAGCCAAAAGGCGAAGATTACAAAGAAATACCTCACCAGCAGCCTCTTGGGGCAGTGTTTGGGCAGGATAATCAAGTTAAAGGTTGATAAAAGGGCCCTTTTGTCCCTTGGCTCAACACCTTACTGGGAACTCAAAGTCTTTTTGCAAATGAGTGGATAAAATAGCCAAGGATTGAGTGCAGGGGTGT
Organism: Taxidea taxus jeffersonii; assembly: GCA_003697995.1. Classification (NCBI taxonomy): domain Eukaryota; kingdom Metazoa; phylum Chordata; class Mammalia; order Carnivora; family Mustelidae; genus Taxidea; species Taxidea taxus. The sequence goes on from ML111815.1 coordinate 119,540, forward strand.
GTGTGTGTGTGTGTGTGTGTGTGTGTGTGTGTGTGTGGAGGGGCTGGGGGAGGGGGTGGGCATGGGAATGGAGAAGAAGAAAATTTTCCAGGACTCCTTGATAAGGGCATTCCATGGACTGTTGTACCAAAACCATCGGTGAAGTTCTGACATGAACTAGAATTAGATTAAGACAAATGTAAAAATATAATGGTTGCTAATATTATGGAGTTGGAATATTTAAGCAGATATTACATAAAGAAGTATCTACCCTACCTGAATTGTTAATTGGAAAAAATATTATGTCTGGCCAGCAAATGATCCCTACATAGTATTGTCTTATAGGTGAAGTCCTAATAGAGAAACCAAGTCTTACAGGTGAAGTCCTAATAGAGACTATAGTTAGGAATGTAAGACTTAACAGAATTATGTTAAAAGCTTATAGAAGAATTGAACATACTAAATGGGAACCAATAAAACTGCCTGAACTCAGTCAGTGTAGAGCAGAAGCTGGAGCACTGGTGGGAACAATCTGTGTCATAGCCCTATGTAGAACCCTGACTGGGGCTTATCACAGGGGCCTGTGAGTGCCTCTCAACAATGACTAACTGGGACATTGGATGAGCAAAATTCCATTTGAGGATCATTACCACCTTGCTATTGAACATCATTAACTGAAGCTACCCTTATTACTTAGAGACATAAAATGGTCCTGAAACACAAAATACCCACAATGTCTAAAATGGTATTAGATGAACACTCTAATGGGAATGACAGTGCCCAGAAGAGTTCCATAATATGGAAATAGTTTATATAAAACCATACTGCCTGGAGAATGCAAGGAGGAGATATTCAAAAGCAGGGAGTCTCTTTTTCTCTAGGATCAATTTTGGAGCCCCCGGAGAAGCTGTCAGAACCTACTGCCACATGGAGAGCATCCTATGAACAGCTTTCTACCGAACAACAAAGAGATGCTTGGTTTATGGATGGTAGTTCCAAGGTGAATAGACAACATCCTATTTGGAAGGCCACCACCGTAACTGAAGAAGATAAAAACAAGTTTTGTGGGCCAAACTGCATGCTGTTTTTCTAGCAGTTATTGGAGAACTGAACTGTAGTAAAAGCCCCTATGTTTGGATTTTTACTGGCTTATGGGATATGGCCAATGGCTTGGCCATACTGCCAATGGCTTGGCCATATGGTAAGGTGGATATGCAGTGGAAAACCGGACTATTATAGAGGATTCCCATTAGAGGCATGGCCCTGAGAAAAAAAATCTGTGAACCTAAGGAACATATAAAAAATATGTCGATACCCTTCAGAAGAACGCCTTCTGGATTTGGAAGGTGAGTAGAGCAAACAAGAAGATATCCCTGGAGACCCCCTTGAGATGGCCATCTGGGTCCATGAAATGAGTGGAAATGGGGATACCATAGCAATGCAGAAATGGGTTAAATGTGGGCATATTCCTCTTTACCCCCTGAGCATAAAATGCCAGTAAGAATTTTTTAAGATTTTATTTATTTAGTTGACAGAGTGAGAGAACAAACAGGGGGAGCAGCAGAGGGAGAGGAAGAAGCGGGCTCTCCACTGAGCAGGGAGCCCAATGCAGGGGTTCATCCCAGGACCCTGTGATCATTACCTGAGCCAAAGGCCAACTCTTAACAAACTGAGCCACCCAGGTGCCCCAGTAAGAACTTTCTATCTGCCAGTCAGTGAAACAGATTACAAATCGCCATGTGGCAGCTTCTATTGTGAGAAGGCCCTGAACATAGCTGGTGAGTCAAACTGAGGCTGGTAGCCTTCAGGGGGCTGTGTCCCTGAGTCCTGACAGTAATAGACACTGACTCTAGACTGGGCTTTGCTTACTCCGTGGTAGATGCAAATGCTCAGAGTCTTTGAAAGAACCATATGAGACTCTTGACTCTGGAAAACAAACTGAGGGTTGTAGAAAGGGAGGTGGGTGGGGGGATGGGGAACTTGGTGATGGGCATTAAGGAGGGCATGTGATGTGATGAGCACTGGGTCTTATACACAACTAATGAGTCATTGAACATTATGTCAAAAAATTAATGATGAACTATATGTTAGCTAATTGAATTTAAATTTTTTAAAAAGTTACAAAAGGAAAAGAAAAAGAACCAGAATTATAGATAATTGTACCAATTTGGACAGTGGACCATTATTTCTTCAGACTATGGGTCTCACTTCATAGCCCATGATGCCCAACTATGGGAAGAGAGCTATCTTCCTCAGAGTAATAGTTTTATAGAAAAATAGATAAGGCAATTAAAATATTAGTCTCCTAAAATGGGGGAGAGGTGCTGAAGGGTTAGTTTACATGTCCTCATGAGTGCACCATCACACTCAACAGGAACATGAGTGGACTTATAGAAGTGCCCCACTGGATAATTTCCTTTTTCTGGTGGATCTGAAGAAACAGTGATAGAGTCGATGCAGGTATTCTTCCCTCCCCACATCACTTCAACTTCACTTCCCCTACCTACTTGATGCAGTAGTCATAAGACCAGGACTGCAACTATGGGGGCTGTAAACAGGGATAATTTCTAAGCAAGAAACTGTAGCTCTACTTTTTAACTTATGTCAGAATTCCAAAGGGCCTGAGGGGGCAGGATGTGCCTTCACCCCACCTGGCAAAATTGAGATTAATGATGAATGCAGTTATGTTATCAGATAATACACTGGTTCTGTACTTATATAACCTTCCTCTGTGGAATAGGAGTAGACTGAGGAGGCAGCACTTCCTAGACTAGTATTGCTCCTTGCAATCCAGACCAACATGGTGGTTAAACCTAATGTCCTGTCCAAAGACAGAAAATTTGGGATACAAATGAAAAGAAAGAAAAATAGTAGCTGAGGGGAGGGAATGGAAAAATGGGTTCTAATGTTGCATTAACACCTGACGAAGGCTTGAAGCAAGAGAGGATCTTGTCTCTTAGAGGGCTTCTCTCTTCAGGCATCTGGTATAATTGAGCTGTTACTGAGACCATTCAAATTATTGGAACCTGACAAGATCAAATGGAACCCTGCAAACCTGAGGGGGCTCACCCTGGAATAACTTTTCCTATGATACAGTGCTGGACTAGATAGTTAATAGTGACTAAGTGAGAATTTAATCATGTGCTAATATTTAATTTTATGACTGTATTCCTGTAAAAAGTCAGTGTTTGAAGACCAGGGGTTGGACTGTGATGTAAAAATGTGTAAGAAAATCCTGTTTGGTTATCCCAAATGCCAAAATATATTTCTCAGAAATAGTTTTCATCTACAGATCCTAAAAACATTTCAGAACCATTTAGGTTATGGATGTCTTAATACTAATGAAAGTAGCTTTGGGACCCTACTTAGAGTAGGAGCTGATTGCCAGGAGAACCAACCACATAATTAGAAGATTGTGACTTTCAGCCCTACCTCCTGACCCCCAGCGAAGGAAGAAGGGCTGGAGGTAGAATCAACCAACTGTCCTTGAATGAGCCAATCAAGGCTATACAGTGAAGCCTCCATTAAAAGCCCAAAAGCTCAGAGAGCTTTCTGGGTTGGCAAACACATTGGAGATGCAGGAAGAGTAAGAGAAATGGAGAGGGCATGGAAGCTTCATGCCCTTTCTCCAGAACTTGCCCTATGCATCTCTTCATCTGGCTGGTGATTCTTATATTTTATCATATCCTTTAGTAAGCATAAGTGTTTGCTTGAGTTCTCTGACCCACTATAACAAAAGAACCTAAGGAGGAAGTCTTGAGGATCTCTGATCTAACCAGTTAGTCGGAAGCACAGGTTACAACTTGGATCCTGTGATTGATATCTAAAGTAGGGGATGGGACACAGTTATATAGCACTAGCACCTAACCTGAATCTGGATCTTTGGGTAAATAATGTCAGAATTTGGTTGATATTCTCAGACATTCTGCTGGTGTCTGAGAATTTCTTGGTGTTGAGTAAAGGCACCCCTTCCCCTCCACACTGGAATTGGGTCTGGTAATTCTAAAAGAGATGGTATCAGGAATATTTTCTTGTTCCTTATCTTAAAGGAAAGCTTCCCAGTTTTTACCACTGAGCAAAATGTTGGCTGTGGGCTTATCATAAATGGCTGTTACTATGTTGCATTATGTTCCTTCTATAACCACTTTGTTGAGCATGTTTATCATTAATGGATGTTGAATTTTTCCAATGCTTTTTCTGTGTCTATTGAGATGATCATATGATTTTTCTTTTATTTTGCTGATGTGGTATACCACATTGACTATAGTTTTTGAATCATCCTTAAACCCATGGAATAAATCCCATGGTACAGTGGTTTATATACCCTTTAATATACTGTTGAATTAGGCTTCTGAGTATTTTGAGAATGTTTATATATATCTTTATTGAGGATATTGGCATATAATTTTCTTGGAGTGTTTTTTTCTGTTTTAGGATCAGGATAATTTTGGCCTCCTAGAGTCAAATTGAAAGTGATTATTCCTTGCAAATTTTTGGAAAAGTTTGAGAAAAATGGGTATTAATTTTGCCTTAAATATTTGGTATAATTCACTGGTGAAGCCACCTTGTTCTGGACTTTAGTTTGGGAGTATTTTTCCTATCGAGTCAATTTCACGAGTGAGTAGTCGGTTCAGATTTCCATTTTTTTTCCTGATTCATTCCTGGAAGATTGTGTGTTTCTAGGAACTTATCCATTTCTTGTAGGTTGTCTAATTTGTAGCATATAATTATTCATAGTAGTCTCTTATAATCCTTTGTATTTTTGTGATCTTGGTTGTAACTTCTTTCATTTATGATTTTGAGTCCTCTTTTTCTTGATGAGTCTAGTAAATGTTTATCCATTTCCCTTACCTCTTCCACAAACCAGCCTTTAGTTTCATTGGTCTTTTCCATTGTTTTCACTCTCTTTTTCATTCATTTCCCCTCTGATCTTTATTTCAGTGGAAAAACCACTGAAATGAATTTTGTTCTAGTGGTTGCTCAGTTGCATGTTGTTTAGCCTGAATCTGTTTTTTTAAATTGATTTCCAGTTTCCTACTATTGTCATTAGAAAACAATGCTTGATATGCTTTCAATTTTCCTGAACTTATTGAGACTTGTTTTGTGGCCTAACATGTGATTTATCCTGAAGAATGTACCATGTGCACTTAAATAATGTGTATTCTGCTGTTTTGGATGGAATGTTCTATATATACCTGCCAAGTTCCTCCAGTCTAATGTTTAAGGCCTACTGATTCCCATCCCCCACTGGATGGTCTATCCATTGATGTAAGTAGGAGGTTAAAGTCCCCTTCTATTGCAGTGTGAATTTCTCCTTTATATTGGTTAACTTTGCCTTATATATTTAGGTGCTCCTTTGTTGGAAATACATTATCTATAATTGCTATATCTTGTTGGATTAATCCCTTTATCATTATGTAAATGATGTCTCTTGTTATGGTCTTTGTTTTAACATCTTTTTTTTTTTTCTCTTCTCCACGTAAGTACTGCTACTTCAGCTTTCTTCTCCTTTCCATTTGCATGGAACATTTTATCCCATCCCTTTACTTTCAGTCTGTATGTGGTTTTATGCCAGCAATGAATATCTTGTAGGCAGCATATAGATGGGTCTTGGTTTTTTAACCATCCAGTTACCCTGTGTCTTTTGATTGGAGGATTTAGACCATTTACATTTGAAGTAATTGAGAGGTATGTATTTACTGCCATTTTGTTAATTGCTTTCTGGCTGTTTTTTTTATAGCTCTTCCCTGTTCCTTTCTTCTCTTTGTTCTCTTCCCTTGTGATTGAGTACCTTTCTTTGTGTCATGTTTGGAATCCTTTTTCTTTTTGCATATCTATTAATAGGTTTTTGGTTTATGGTTATCATGAGATTTATGCAGAACACCTTATGTATATAGCTCTCTTTTTAAGTTGATGGTCACTTAAGTTTAATACCTTCTAAGAGCAGTATTTTAGCTTTCTCACACACACGCACACTCACACACACATTTTGTGTATTTGATATCCTATTTTGCATCTTTTTTTGTCTGTATCCCTTAACTAATTATCATAGACATAATTGTTTTTAGTACTTTTAATTTTTTTTAAGATTTTATTTATTTATTTGACAGAGAGAGAAATCACAAGTAGGCAGAGAGGCAGGCAGGGAGAGTGGGGGAAGCAGGCTCCCCACTGAGCAGAGAGCCCAATGTGGGGTTTGATCCCAGAACCCCGAGATCATGACCTGAGCCGAAGGCAGAGGCTTAATCCACTGAGCCACCCCAGGTGCCCCTAACTTTTATACCAGTTTTATAAGTGGCTGATACACTACTTCAGTGTATATTCTTTTGCCAGTGAAATTTTCTTTCATAATATTCTAATTATAGCCTTTTTTTTCCCAGAAAGAAGTCCCTTTAACATTCAGTTAAAGGTCAGTTCAGTTGTGAGGAGTACCTTTAACTTTTATCTGGGGAAATTATGTCTCTCCTTTAATTCTGAATGATAAACTTGCTGGGTAGAGTATTCTTGGCTGTAGGCTTTCTTTTCCTTTTAACACTTTACAGGTCAGGGAGGTGGCATGATATATCCAAATTTTCTGCTGAAAAATCAGCTGTTAGCCTTATAGGTGTTCTTTTATATGTAACTAGCTGCTTTTTTCTTTATTATTTTTAATTTTATTATTCTCTTTATTATTTTTAATCTTTGATATTTTAATTATTATGTATCTTAGTGTACACCTCTTCAGGTTTATCTGGTTTGGGTCTCTCTGTGCTTCCTGGACCTAGATGTTTATTTTCTTTCCCAGATGAGGGAAGTTTTCAGCTGTTTCTTCCAGTGTATTTTCTTCCCCTTCTCTCTTTTCCTTCTGGATCCCTATAATGTAGGTATTAATATGTTTATTGTCCCAAAGGTCCCTTAAAGTTTCCTCATCTTTAAAATTCTTCTTTTTGCTTCAACTTGGATGATCTCTACTACCCTGTCTTCCAGATCACTGATCCATTCTTCTTCATCCTCCATTCTTTCTTTTTTTAAGATTATTTGTTTGTTTGTTTGTTTATTTATTTGACACACGAGATCACAAGTAGGCAGAGAGGCAGGCAGAGAGAGAGGGGGAAGCAGGCTCCCCGCAGAGCAGAGAGCCTGATGCAGGGCTCCACCCCAGGACCCTGAGATCATGACCCGAGCCGAAGGCAGAGGCTTAACCCACTGAGCCACCCAGGCGCCCCCATCCTCCATTCTGCTATTGATTTTTCTCTATGGTGTTTTTTTAATTTCAGTTATTGCATTATTTAGTTCCAATTAGTTCTTTTGTTTGTTTTTTTTTTAATTTTGCTGTTGACTTCAGCTTCACCTTATTCATCCATTCTACCCCTGAGTTCACAAAACATCTTCATGACCATTAATTTGTACTCATCAGGTAGATTTTTTATTTCCATCTTTATTTTTCTGAGGTTTGGCTTTGTTCTTTTGTTGGCAATGTATTCCTCTGTCTCTTCATTTTGCTTGACTGTGTTTGTTTCTGTTAGGTAGACCAGCTATGTCTCCCAATCTTGAAAGAGTGGCCTTACACAGAAGGTGTCCTATGGAGCCCAGAAGTGCAGTCCCCCTGATCATCACAACCAGGTACTCCAGGGGGTCCCCCGTGTGGGCTGTATGCACCCTCTTACCATAACTGAGCTGTGACCTGGCTGGCTGAAAGGCCTAGATGTGGCTTTTCTGGGTGTGCTGGTTGGCCGGTCTAGCCCCCATTGTAGCTCATTTTAAAGCCCAGCCACAAGTATTGTAGGCATGTTGATAAACAGGTCTGCCTCCTCCCCACCCCAGGCAGGAGCTTCTTTGTGGAGGGCTGTTCCCAGGCATGGCTTTCTGCCAGATGTGGCAGGGTGGAAGTTGCTTTGGGGGGTTCACCCTTCACAGCTAATAACACCCTGCAGGTTAAGGGTAGGAGCCACTTTGGAGGGCACTGGTCCTAGCAAGTATTGCCTGGCAGGCATGATGGGGTGGGAGGAGTGTCTGCTAGGGCAGGCCATTTGGATAGGTGAATGCTGGGGCAGGGAAAATGGTACTAGCAAGCTAGATGGAGCATGTCAGCACTGGCACCTGACAGCATGGAGCCAGCCAGGCAGTAGGATAGCAAGAAAAATGGAGTCCTCCAGCACTTGTGCTTCTGGAGGAAGTTCCTACAGATCATGTCCCTCTGTCCCATGCCTTAAAATTAGTCCAAAAATTCCTATACATATGGCCCAGGTGCTGTTCAAACTGCCTCTGTTCTGGGTTTCCTAGTGAGTGAGTTTTGCATGTGCCCTTTAAGAGAGGATTCTGTTTCCTCTAGTCCTCCAGCTCTCCTGGAATTAAGCCTCACTGATTTTTTTAAAGTCAGACATGGGAGCTAATTTCAGTACATGTCCCAGTGTGGGGAATGCCGTGGAATTTAAACTTCTTGCTCCTCAGGGAGAACTTCTGTGTCTATGATATCCTTCCCACTTGTGGGTCACTACAATGAGGGTATGAGTCCCAACTACACCCTTCTACCATTCTCAATGTGGCCTTTTCTTCATATCTTTACCTGTGGAATAGCTGTTAGACTTAGTCTCCAAGTCATTCTCAGAATTGCTCTCTAGGTACTGTTGACCTTTTGAACAACATGGGTTTGAACTTCATAGGTTCACTTATAAGATTTTTTCAATAAATACAGTATCTATAAATGTATTTTTTCGTATAATTTTCTTAGTAACATTTCTCTAGCTTACTTTATTGTAAGAATATTGTATACAATATGTATACAAAATGTATTAATCAACTGTCATCAGTAAGGCTTCTGGTCAACAGTAGGCTAGTAGTAAAATTGTGGGGAGTGAAAAGTTATACACAGATTTTTGACTACTTGTTGGGTTATGGTGCCCATGACCCCCATGTTCTTCAGTGGTCAACTGTAGTTGCATCCTTTGTGTGTTTGTGGAAGAAGGTTGGCTCAGGATTCTCCTACTCTGCCATCTTTATCTAGATCTGAAATTGGTTGAGTTTGTAATGAGAAGCCAAACTTGCATTCCTGGACTGTACTCCACTTTTGATATATGACTGGATTCAAAATACATATTGTTGGATTAATTTAATGTTTTCTTCTCCCCACTGTTTCATTTATATATTATGGACATGTAATAATAAATGCATACAAGATAATTATTTGATACCTACATGTATCATGAAATGATTACCACAATAAATTTAGTTAACATCCATCACCTCATATTCTTAGATTTTTTTCCTCTTGTGCTGAGAACTTTCAAAATCTACTTAGTAACTTTCAAATATATAATATAGTATTAACCATAGTAACCATGCTGTATGTTATAGTCCTAGAGCTTATTAATTCGTTGCACCTTTTCAGCACCTTCACCTAATTCTTTCACCCTCGCATATGGGAAACACAAATTTAAAATCCATTTCTATGAGTTTATTTATATTTAATTTCACATATAACTGCAATCATATAGAAGTATCCATTTTTCTTTGAACTATTTCACTTAACACAATACCCTCAAGGTCCATTCATGTTGTCATAAGTGGCAAGATTCCCTTTTTTTTTTTTTTTTTTTTTTTTAAACAGCTGGATATTGTGTGTGTGTGTGTGTGTGTGTGTGTGTGTGTTACTGATTTTTAGGAATTTGATTCTGCCACAGCTTGGTGTGATTTTTCTTTTTATTGGGTTTTGTGTTATTTGATATCTTAGGTTTTGTGGGATTTCATTCATCCTCTTGAATCTGTGTATACATAGCATTCATCACATTTGGTAAATTTTAAACCTCATTCCTTCAAATACTTCTTTCTCTTTACTTTCTGGGATTTCAATGACACATATATGAGACCCCTTGATGTTGTGCCCAAATAACTGAAGCACTCTTCATACTTTCCTTATTTTCTTTTGTTCATTTTTTTTTATTATATCTTCCAAGCTTAACAACTTTTTTCTTTCAAAATTTTATTTAAATTCAAGTTAGTTAATATATAGTGTAGTATTAGTTTCAGGGGTAGAACTTAGTGATTCAACACTAGCTTATAACATCTTGTGTTCATTACAACAATTTTATTGACCTTTTGATCTTTTCCCCAACAGTGCACCAGGGTTCCCTTTTCTCCACATCATCACCAACACTTATAGCTTGTCTTTTCAATGACAGCCATCCTGAAAAATGAGAGGAGATATCTCATTGTGGTTTTGATTTCCATTTCTCCTATGATGAGTGATGTTGAACACCTTTTCATGGATCACTGAGTCATCTATCTTTGTAAAATATCTATTCAGTTCCTCTAATTCTTTAATCACTTGATCTATTGAGTTTTATGTTTCTTAAATATTTTGGATATTAACCCTTTAACATGTATGTGACTTACAAATATTTTTTTCCCATTAGGTAGAGTGTCTTTTCATTTTATTGATAGTTTCCTTTGCTGTGCAGGGGCTTTTTAGTTTGATGTAGTCCCATTTGTTTATTTTTGCTTTAGGTGTCAAATCTAAAAAAAAATCATTGTCAAGACCCACACCAAGAAACTTACTGCCTGTGTTTTCTTCTAGGAATTTTTTGGCTACAGTCTTACATGCCAGTCTTGCATCCATTTTAAGTTTATTTTTGTGTATAGTGTAAAATAAGGGTCCAGTCATTCTTTTTGCATGACGCTGACCCATTTTGTCAACACCATTTATTGAAGAGCCTAGCATTCCCATTTCTATCTTCTTGGCATTTTTTATGTAAATTAATTGAATATCGATGTATGGGTTTATTTCTGGATTCTCTATTTTGTCCCATTGCTCGATGTGTCTGTATTTATGTCAGTATCTACAGTTCTAATTACTATAGCTTTGTAATACAGTTTGAAATCAAGAAGTATAATGCCCCCAGCTTTTTTCTTTTTCAAGAAAACTTTGGCTATTCAGGATCTTCCATAAAAATTTTAAAATTCTTTATTCTATGTCTGTGAGAAATGCCATTGATAATCTGAGATTGTGTTAAATCTGTAGATTGCTTTGGGCAGTATGGATATTTTTTTTTTTTTACTTTATTTAAGCTTTATTTAAACATATGATGTAACCCCACCACCCTCACCCAACCCCTCTTCCCCCCACCCCCCTCAGTTTGTTTTATGACATTAAGAGTCTCTTTTGGTTTTTCTCCCTCCCGATCCCATCTTCTTTCATTTTTACTTTTCCTACCACCTTAACTCCCACCCCCGTTGCATCTCCACTTCCTCATATCAGGGAGATCATGTGGTAGTTGTCTTTCTCCAGTTGACTTATTTCGCTAAGCATAATACGCTCTAGTTCCATCCATGTCGTCGCAAATGGTAAGATTTCATTTCTTTTGATGGCTGCATAGTATTC